>JAQGAO010000405.1:0-35993 GCA_034697705.1 Ommatoiulus sabulosus | reverse complement strand
TGATATCACTATGCTATAATGATATCAGCATAGCTCAGACTGTTATCAGTATAGCTCTACTGATATCTGTATGAAATTCACTGTTATCAGTATAAAATTGCTTACTGACATCACTATAATATACTGATAACAGCATAACTCATACTGATATCAGTTTGGCTATACTGATATCAGTATAAAATGCACTGATATCAGTATGATTTTACTGATATCAGTATATTTTTATACTGATCCTTCAACCAGGGACACCACGCAATTTAGGTTTTATGGAATTTAAAACACTGCTTTGAATATGATACCGTGCTTTAAAGTTTGTACTGATCATGCTTTCCGAATCTTTTTTCATGGATTATTTCAATCAAAACGAGCAAAATAAAATGATAAAATATCGCATTACAGATTTTTTTTTCATTTTCGAAAAACTGAGTGCATTTCCATGCATTGTAATGTAGATTTAAGCTGAAAAATCGACGCACACTTTTCCTTAAATATAGGTCATCTTAAAATTTCAAACATCTGAGAATATCTATCAAACATTTTGACGTGATACGTCTTTAAAATCAGTACAGGTACATTCCCAGAAACGTTCGCGTCACGAAAAAGTGTAGACAATTCAAAGCCCTATAACTCCGGGGGGAATTATCATACTGGGATAAATGACCAACCACAGTGTAAAGGAAGGTGGGCCGCGTCCTTCAGGTCGGTCACTATTCACAGGTGATTTCTCCCTCTCACCTTTGAACCGCGCGGGGGTGAAAATGACACATTTCGGGCATACAAAAAATACTTTAAACAATCTTTCGGGCATATATGCTGTGCTTTTTGCATGCTATGTAGTTGATTAGAACTGCAGTTCTAACGATACGGTATCCAAAGAATAATGATATAGCCAAAGAATAACATTGGAGGTGCGATACGAACCGATACAATATACGTTCGATATATACGATTGTCGATAGGGTATCTAAATCACTGTCACCGTGTGGCGCTGCGAGCTCATGGCTAGGTAAAAGTGGGTGGATTTCGAATCATCATATTGGTCTTTTATATACTGCGAGCGACCCACTTCCACCCAAAAGTATTGACGAACCAAACCTTGCAGCCCAGTCGGGTCTGTGCCATACCCGTTTTCGACGGTAAATCTATCACTTGTTAATCGATTTAACGAAACTTCAATCTTGTTGTTTCTTAATATAATCGTTCGATTATACAAGTCCGGAATGATCTTCCAAAGTTTAGGGAATAAAATTCACCTGGAGCGAATTTCTTAATGCGTATTTTAATAAAGGAAATTAATTTCCATGTGGGAGAAAATTTAATAATCGAGCAACTATTTTAAACTCGCGTAATTAAAACGAGAAGAGGCTCCGTGACCCTCTTTAGTTAAGTTATCGTGTCGGCATTTAGCGAGATAAGAACGAACTATTCGCGGTGATTAATCTGAATGCATCGCGTCGCTAAAACAGTGTTCGCAAATAGCCTTCAGCGAGCAAAACGTTGCAAAGTTCACATTCTCCGTGTATAATAATAAATATGTGCAACTCATCCGAAAGGCATTAGTTATACAGCGCTTAGGACAAGCGTATCTCAAATAGTCCCATCACACTGACTCGTGAAATGTGGAGAAATTATGCGTCGAAGCGCACGCTTCTACATTGCGGACGAATCAGATTGTGCAATAATATGACACCCGGGTCATTTTTCACGAATTACATTCATGCAGAAATAACCCGGCGAAATGATATACCACCATCGTACTGTAGCTTCGCAATCGCATTAGAATATGTCATACATAGAAATAGTCCGAAAAGTGAATAAATCGGCCAAAAATCGTGTCAAATGTACGGAAAGTTGTTAAGCTAACCACATGTTTCTAAATACATTGCAACATGTTGTTATTAAGAAGTCGATTTTATAAGAATCTCTGATTGTACGAACGTATTTACAGTCCCCATTTACGCTAATTTGACGAATATAATTTGGCTATAGTGAAGGAATTATGTTAATTTATGCGTCTAAGACAAAATCCGTGTTAAAATATTACAAATTTTCGGCTAAAACGAATTACTTTTCGAGTTCCCGAGCATTTGCGCGATGTTACGATAAAACGAATTTTAGACAACGTTAAAAAGTTACGTTATAAGGGGCAATTCTCCGATAAGGTGATAGCACTTTCCCATTCATATACAGGTACATGTACAGTACGTGGGGTTAGGATGTCGTCCCAATTTCGATGAAACCCAATTTTTAATGTTGATAATTCTGATAATAGAACTAGGATTACAACGAAAAAACTTTTGACGTCCATTTAGTTTGAGATTCGTCTTACCGATATTGGACTGTAAAAAAATATACGATAAGTTTCTTATCCTTAATGGGGAAAATACGTTATGCGTACAGTTTATTTAATGCAATTAGGCTAAATTAATACTGTACACTCGTAATCGGCAAATAAAAATATAAGACCAGAATTAAGCCCGTAATTTAAACTATTCTAGCATCACTTTATAGTAGCATTACAAACATACTTATTTAGATGATAATCAAATAAAAAATAAAATGTGACATACTTTTAATCATATTATCCAATGTCATACTACAAAACACTCAGATATAAACTTTTTTAAATATTTGCTAAAGACTATATACGCTCTTATGCACATGTATAAAAATGTAATTTATTTGTCGATAAAGAATAAAGAACAAAGTTCACACTGTATATTACTCAGTACAGTAAACTGGCTGCTATCTGGCCAAATAAAACACTCGAGTATATTTAAATGTATCATATTCAGTAGCTCGCTGATCTCCTTCAAAACTCCACTCCGAAATGTGGCATAGTGGGAGCGTTGCAGTGCCTTACACACTCATTATAATTACTCCGCTGAAATGCCTTAATCTAATTGTACAAGTTGTTAGAGAAGCTTTTATATGTGCCACATGTTCATAGCAGCCCTACATTAACGGGTGTTGCTTAAGATGCTTATTAACGCCATGTTTGCCATGTTTGCTGTTGAATTAAGTGAACGTACCAACGTGCATTTATAAAGCGGGGATGAGCAAATTTACTTAAGTAGGAAAGCAGAGCGTATCGAGCCACACTTAAGAGCATTTCACGTGTCTTTTATTTAGGATTTTCGTTTTTCACTGTCTTAAGAAGGAATAAAAAAATAAACATAGAGTGATCATCATGATCTCACCTACCAGAATCCCTCAAAACAACAATTTAAACAATTTATTTCGAGTAGACGCAAATATAAAATCGAAAGACAAATAGCTAAATATAAAACAGGATATTTATACTACATCATACATTTTTTCATAACAGCACATTACGGCAAATTTAATTGAATATGGAACCTTAATTTACCAGCATAGCGTAGTGAATTAAGAGGGTGCAAGGAGGAGGACTGCACCCGGGCGCCGAGGGTTGGTGGGTAACAAAATATAAGAAATATTATGTTTTGTGTGTAAGTTTGCGTCGTAATTACGACAATCCATTGTCACTCATCTGCTAATTTTTTTTCAAACATGCGCAAATTTCTATTTCAAAAATTCGGGATTTTTTTTTTAAGAATTTGCGAATTGTCACACATCTGCGGATTTTGTTCAAGAATGTGCAGGGTTTTATTTCATAAACTTGTGAATTTAATTTAAAAAGTTGCGATTTTCTTTTAAAAATGTGTTATTTTTTTAAATTCGCGATTTTTTTTCAAGAACTTGCCATTTTGTTTTTAATATTTGCGATTTTTTCAAAAAAAATATACTGCGAATTTATTTTCACAACTTTTCAAATTCCAGAAAACCGCGAAATTTTCCAAAGAAGAATATCTGTTCATTTTTTTAATATTAAGAATGTGAGGGGAAAGCTTTATTTAAAATCAATTGACAATGTGTTTTCAATACATAATACATGTAGCGTATATTTTGCAATTAAATTGCAACCGTATTATTGTTTTTGAGAAGTCATCAAATCGTAGGATTTCTTATATAAAATTTATTACACAATATTATTTAAGATATCTGTTGTTTTATAAAAAAACAATGGAAATACATGTCTCGTTTATAAAATGTTTGTGAAACACAACATGTATTGTTTTGGGAATTACCTTAGTACTTTCACCTTAAATATCAGCTTGAAAACTGAGCTATAATTTAAACAAAAATATTATATACATGTATACAGTATATAAAATAAAAATTTTGCAATGCAAACTACGTGCAATAGTCCATGTGCTGCATAAATCAATACAGCGGCAGAAGCACGCGTCCAAATCACGTCCATCATCGATCAAAGAGCATTTTGCAGAATAAGAAATGTCAAAATCATTTCCAATTCATCAAATAGCTTCGTTCTCGCCATCAGTTATATTTTATTCAAAAGTCTGAATCTGAAGTAAAGTTTTCAATCCCATTACCCCGTTCTGAAAGCCTTTTTCGCAAAATAAAACGCGATTTTTTTAACAAATTTGGTCAAAGCACAATTTAACTCGATAGCTTAAATGTTTCAGCTTAAATATTTGTATTTTTTAACTCAATATAGAATTTAAAAAAAAATTTCTTGGATTTGCTACACTCGAGGCTAACTATTCCGACGGAGTTCGTTGTGATGTGTGCGCTTCAATTAAAGGTTAAAAATTGATTTTGACTTGACGCCCCAAGTGGACCAGTTATTTATTATGCGGGTTCAATTTGTCTCGGTTGAGAAGAAAATATCGATTGGACAGAATTAATTTTTTTTAGTTATTTCTCAAACTTGTTTCAGTAAAGAGATTAGAGCGTGTCAAAACGCTTTTAAAGGTGAAAAACATTATATCTGAAATTTGAGAAACAGGACGTAATTAAAAATGTTTGACTGATTGCGTTGTAAATTATAGATTATATTGATAGATAATCAAAACAGAAATTACCTGTAGGGATTTTCTAATTCTTTACGAATTGGACGGATGATGATATTAACTTTGCATATTTGAAATGAAAATGGAAGTTTATTCAAAGTAGATCTATTTAATACTATTTAGTCAAGTAACGCAATTTCAAGAAAGATAAGTCCAAGTCTCCGAGCAGTTTAACATTCTTTTGAAAGAATAAAACGTGTATCGCTTAGACTACCAAATTAAACTGCTTCTTACTTTGAGACTGTCTGTGCCTACAAGTACGATCTCATTAAGTTCACGTCGAAGAGTAAAACCAAATAGTTTTACTTTCTTTGTTTAAGACGAATTGCGAATTCAGATATTACGAATTTTCGGTTAAAACGAATAAATGTTCGACTTTCCGAGCATTTTGCGCCATGCTACCATTCGTTAATATGATAAAAAATACGTAATTACGTTGAATTCCCCGAAAACAGTTGACGAACCTTCCCATCCATAAACTTTAGTTAATGTTTTGTTTGACTTTTGATAATAAGAACTACAGTTTTAACTGACTAATTTTCACGTCCGATTCATCTTAACGTAGTACGACCGTACAGTCTCCTACATTGTTTTTTTATCATTTTTTATTATTTTTATTGAACCTGATATGAAATGAAGAATTTCAAATTAGTCCAATTTTCCAATCCAGCTGTCCCGATTTTTGGATTTAAATAAATGTTGTAGTTCTGCAAATACGAACTACGATTTCAACTGACTAATTTTAATGTCCCTTGAAAGGGAAATTAACGATGTTCGACCGTATCTTATATGTTGTTTTTATCAATATTTGCATTTTGAATGTATTTTTTTCCAGTGAATCAGATATTTAATGAAGAATTATAAATTAGACTTCATTTTCAAATTCAGCTGTCCTGATTTTTGGAATTTAAGAAAACTGCAGTTCGAACAAACGTATTTATTACAACAATCGGACACCTTCAATGGCGAAATATTTCAAATTCGTTGGCTGGGTCTGAAATTGAATTAACCGAATTCAACTAGACAAAGGGTAAACAAAGACGCCTAATGTCACGATGCCTCCTAGTCTGTAGACAATGCTAATTCGGCGTGAAACCATGTGGCATATTCGCCCAACTTTGCATAAACCCACATCGGATTGGGGAAAAGCAGCAAATCATATTAAAGCGTGAAAGGAAATTTGTCGATATATAAATATTTAATCCAGAAAGGGAGCTGCGAAGGAAACGCCGAGCCGCAACGTGCCATCAGAGTGTAGAGTAACAAGAAACACTATTGGTTCCAGCAGTGTTTGTGGTTTATGAGGTTTCCCTGCCAACAATTCAAAAAGTTTCCTGCTGGTACGTGCGCAGGAAATGGACGGAAGTCTCTGATGAGGAAATACAAATGTAAACTGCCCAGTCACTCCATTGTGATAGCAGCGACACAACAGCCAACTGCTACGGCAGTTGGCCGGAGCTAAATGTCCGTCTTTTGTTCGACCGCTAAATAAGACGTAGCTCACACCTCCCTAATACGAAAACTCTATTCTTGGGCGCAATTATCGGACGTTGCCAGCCGCGTTATCTGGACAGTGGATTGCAGTTTCAATTATCCGAGAAACAATATTCAGTTTGGGCCATGCAATTATTGAGCGAACCACGCGTGGCTACTGACCACAAAATATGAATACATGTATACTGTACGCTCTCAATGGAAAAACACATTTCTGCGGCTTGCATGCAGGGTTGGTTACTCCAGAAATTTTTAATTCAACTTCACCGACCAACGAATAAATTGACATGTGCCAATGGTATTCACGATTTTGAAAAATCGACGCAGCACAACTTTCAATATTTTGCGAAATCGTGGATACCATTGGCATATGTCAATTTTGCCTTTAATTTTTTGGAAAATTTTACAAATTTATACTCGAAAGAGGTTGTACATTTGCAAATTTTTCCTAAGAATCTTTTGAAAATTTTGTAAATCTGTATTCGAAAACTGTTTGAAATTTTAGAAAATTTGTACTTGGAAAACGTGGACAATTTTTAAATTTTATCTTCGGAATCTGTTGAAAATTTTGCAAATTTGTCGTGGGAAAATTTAAAAAAGTTTACAAATGAGCCCTGAGCTAACCACGTAGACACTTTTGAACTGTGGCAACATTAAAACGTTGAATTTTCCCTGAATTTCCCCAACATTTTCAACTGTTCTGACTTTTCCAGGTTTTACAGGCCTGGGGGATTATTTGGTTAAGCTTATGAAAGTCTCACAAGTTAATAATTCTGCAATTCTAACCACTTAAAGGGTTGGACTACATCAGTTAAACCGAACGTATAAGTTTATTTCAATTCTCTGATAATTTTAGTGCGTTCAAAAATCAATTACAGTAATTTATTTTTAGTTTTCAGTGCAGATTAACCCGCAACCCGGTTGAAACCATCCCGGATAACATGGAGCTTACCGTACAGTTAAGCCCTGCCATTTCCAAATGGAAAAACATATCCGTATACAATTCACAGATTTTCAGAAACAATGCGAAAAAAAAGAAAGCATTGCTCGCTTTTCCATTTAGTGACCCGATGATTTTTAGTTAGTCTGAGGTGTTATCGAACAAACTTCATGTTTGCTGCTTGATGGACGAACCAGACATCGTCACATTTTCGGGTAATAAACCAAGATGCTTTATAGAAGCGAATGGTATTTTTCCCGCTACTTCATAAATGATGAAAGCCCATCGTCCATCAGCTATAACTCTCTTCCGAAAATCTTGCACCTGGTTTTCGTTGGCACAAAATGATTTGGCGTTGGGTTGATTTTCGTCCATATCTTTCTGGTCGTTAAGTGCGAGCATAGCCATTAACGATTTATCGAGCATATAGTAAAAAGATGGTCACGTCCGCACTAAACAATTCATTTTATTGACTCCGACATTGCCTTAGGTGAGTCTGAATAATACAAAAAAACACGGAGGCTAGATAGAGTGGAAATATTTATTTGGCCATGTCTGAGCATAAGGGTTGTGGCGTGGATCATCATTCAATCCCGCGTCGGAATAACGATGGATTTCCCAAGAAACGAAGGAAAAAAGGTGCGATTCGTGGGCATATTTTCTGGTAAATGAAGCCAACGGGGTTGTTTATTATATCGCCGATAGAGTCAGACAGTGAATTTAGGGAGACATAAAAAGCCTAGGACTCGAAACAGACCCGCGAAATCCCTTCGGTTTTCTAGAAATATCCTAAAGTGGGATATAAAAAAGGCATGCGTTGCTTTTTTATTTGGTTTAAATGTCTGTACGCTTAGCCGTGCCAACGCTCAAAATCGTTGTCTGATATCTAGGATGAAAAACAAAGGCTGTGTTAATTCTCGGGAAAATACATTAAACTGCTGCATGAAAAAGATGGTTGCATTTTGAAGCCAAAGCGATAAATCGAAAAAGTATTTCAAACTAAATTCCCTACGGGAAAAAGCCTATTTTGCATGTGCATACACCATTTAAAGTTATCTCAAAATTAAACCAGCTGGAAAAATAACATAAATGGCGTAATACATATTGAACATGCATTCGAACATCGTTAAGACGAACATCAGAGAACGTTAAGTTGTTCGTTTAAGCCGTAGTTCGGATTATCGGAAGTGGCTTTAAAAGTATGATTATAAAGCTTCGTCAAAGTTTGGATGAAATCCTATATACTCCACGTAGTGTATATGAATGGAAGAGTTAAAACTTATCGGGGAAGTTCCCCAAATAACGTACATTTTTCATATCGCCTAAAGTTCGTTTTAACGTTACCCTTGGGAACTCGAAAACTGACTCGTTTTAGCCGAATATTTGTAATATCCGATTTCGTTTTAAACGAAGAAATTAACAGAATTCTTCCATAACCAAGAACGGGGAATGGAAATGAGTTCGTACTATCAGAAATTCGTATAAAGCGAGTTCTTCTTAATCAGATACCACTATAATGCATGGCTAAATACAGTACATATCCAAATTTTACCCATTTTAACAAGATGTTTGATGTTCTATAACAACATAAATGACCGTACATGAGCATAATTGTTTATTAGACACTCTTTCAAATTATATGCTATTGAGTGTTTAGGGAAACAATTAAAGAAATGAAATACATGTACCTACTGTATAGGATATTATAATCATCACTATAAGTAAAAATATAAAAGCAAATAAAACAAAGCTTTAATGAAGATCAGTTAATCTGACGGTAATTTGCCGAGTTTTCTGCAAGTATATATAAATTTGTATAACTGCTCGTTTTTGGCACTGCGTTCATTTGACAGAATTAAAACATTCAGCAATGACTTTCAAACAAAGTTCGAAATAAAACATCCTGGAAACACACCACTTATTCGGCGTTAGAATTTGTGATTTATTTGCAGCGAATTTCATTAAATTAATGCAAAAAAACAAAAAAAAAAACGTTTTTTCAGCTATTTCGTCGTACAGACATGTAGGGGACCAAATTAATGCATTTGCCCGTTACCACGGTCCTCATTAAAAAAAATTGGCGTAAAAATAAAAAGCGTGTTCCCCTCGTTAAATGAATGGGAGCATCATTAGTGCGTGCGATTGAAGCGCGGTCTAATCAAACCGCTAAGACTTTTTAAGCAATTAACAGATTGGCTGCCATTAGTTTAATGCGATTGTTGCATGCATGGACCAACGTGAAAATTGAATTTCTTTTTCCCCCTTTCATTTTATGCATCTTAAAAACAACGGGCACATTTTAATTCAATCGTAATAAAAGGGTTTTTTCAATCTGCGGCAATTACAGCAACGTCACTCCCGTCAAATTTCCTAAATGGTACGCGGAAAATAACAAGCTCGTACAAATTCAATGTTTCTTCAATTTACGAAATATTCACTCAGTGCAATTTTACGGAAGCACGTACATGTATAACGTTAGTGAAATCCAATAGAGGTGGAAAAAGGGTAACGAACCTTCTCAACTTTTTTGCGATATGAATGGCGTGAACTGCAGCCGGTTTACAATAACAAACTTGACTGTATTTGTATTTCGCACTAAAAATTGCACGAGACGCAATGTACTACAAAAATTGTATTTGCATAACCTGAGCTTAAAAGTAAAGCCCTATGTCTCGCCACGTGTATGCTAAGTTCGCAACATTTTAAATCAAAAAATCTAAAATGTCAATCTTCCAGATTGTATTAAATATTAAATAAACCATTTTTTGGTAAGGTACGAGGGGTGTTCATTAAGTATCCGCAATCATTTTGTTTAAACTGCTTTATGGATTTTATTGAAATTTGGTAGAGAAATACACCTAAACGTCATTATTATTTTTAAAAAAAATTAGGGAGAGTTGCGTTTTTGCCATCGTTCTGGCAGTGATGTACATTTATGCCTCGCTCAAGAAACGTTAAAGTCATAGCATTTATTTAAGACACTGGCCGTCCACTTCTCTCAACATCTTTACCACTTGTCTGGTCATTACTGAACTTTTTAATTCACTCATGGACCGAATGCGTGGACATTACTCGGACCTTAAACATTTCACACGTTTCTGCTCCTGAAATTCCTCCAAAAGTTAAAATGACCGCTGCTGAGCCCCTATCTTTCCAGGCTCAATCTTTGCTGTCCAATTTTAAGTACTGGAAGTTTTTGAAACACATATTTTAATCTTGAAATGCGTTCAGAAATGATGGAAGAATTTCTCTAACAAAATTTCATTAAAAGCCATGGTACAGCTGTTTTTTGTTGTGATTTTTAAAACAAAATTATTGGGGACACTTTTACTTATCGAATCCGAAATCGTACGGATTATTCAAAAAAATTGGAGCAACTACACACGTACATGTATATCTTATTTAAATATCAAGCTCATTACACGTCCTTTATCTGTACTAATATGTAAAGCGTGTACAATATTGTTGCATGAAGTATAGGTGTAGTGCCGGAGTGTCACAATTTGTAAACAATTGAACCGATTAGGTGAAATTTGTTCTGAAGTGTTATTTTCTACCAGAAATTCTAAGATAAGAATAAAAATGAACCGGAATTATGTATCAGTTCGTGGGTAGTGCAATACGTTTTCGAGGATACTGTCCAAAATTGAAAGGTTCTTTAGCTACATCATTAAGATTAGACATGACTACGTCAAAACCAGACAACAGCCAATTTAATGCGCGTAATGCCATCCGTATATTTTTCCGAGGAATCGAAAAGCTCTATGGCAATGTCAAATAACGCCATTCTTTCTCAGCGTGTAATTTAAAACGAGTACAATTTATGTTTTTGGTCCTGAGTTATCGTCGAGGGGAATCTCATCAGTTTCGCAAACTGAGGAAAACGCATCCAATGTTCATTTGTTTCCTCGAAGCAACTACCTCTTTTTGACAATAGAGTACGACTGTCAAGTTTAGGCAAAATGAAACAAAAAAAAGTTCATTTAATACCGTCGTCCTCAGTGTCAAGATGGTTTCCTCCATTGCACTTTATGCAAAAAAAAGCAAGACAAGTGGACGGCAGACGGCCAGATTAAGCGAGTAATGTACAACTTAGCCCTACTTTATAACATTGTTTGGATACCCCGGCAGCTTCCAGAGAAATAAAGGATGACAAGATAAAAAGGAAGAAAAACCACTCTAATACGGATGGGGCCTTCAGCCATACGCCGTGTAAGAAAACAGACGGAAAAAAAAGCAAAAGTAAACAGGATCGAAACGACTTTGTTTACTGCAAATGCTGCAAGAACCTGGCGTTGACCAATTATTGAACAGACCCATGCACGTAACTCCATCATGGTTAGATGAACGAGCACTGATTCAATTTCGATTTGATGGGAATTAACGGAAGAGCAATTCTAAACCAATAACCGTCTAATTCATCTACGAAACTCGATTTTGGGATACCGTTATCGAGCACTCGTGCTACAAATATGTTACCACGTAAATGTATTTAAATCGGGAATTTTAAACGATGCGAACTCAACGAATTATATGAACGTAAATATACCTGTATATTACACACTGTACAAGTTCGTGGAAATCCCAGAAATATTTTGCCCGAATATTCATTGGAATGTAATCATCGACGATTCACTGATTATTTGAAAATGTGTGCACCGTTAAGCACTAAATGTAATTTTATTTCAAAATTATCCTATATACCAGATTTTGCAGATCTTTTCTCAAGTTTTAAAACGAATCATTTCAAGCCTAAAAGCATGTTGTTTCGCTATACAATTTTGTAAAATGCTTCAATCAGTGTACAGATGCTAATAAACCTTGTCTGCAATCGTAATGGCAATACATTTGACCACTTACGGGGTTGAAGTTTCTCAATGACCTTTAAACAAATTTATATACATGTACATGTATGCTTCGCTATAATGTAAATTTAAAAGGTCAAAGATGGCAGTTTTTAGTCGAATTTAGATGCTTTTTTGATGGCTGTTTCAGTTCGATAATCATTATTGTTATGTAACTTGATGAAATAACTAATACACACTTAACCACATTCACGTGTAAATCTGTCATTTTATATTTTACCATATTTTACGGACTCTCTTAAGCACCAAAAGCAATTTAACGGTCAATGATGTCGACTATATCGTTTTCTGTCATCTATCTCAGGATAATTTTGTGCTCAACGTATACAGAAAACGTCTTGCCCCTCAACAGTAGGCAAACATTGATAGCAATTCTGCATTACACGTTTCACATTGCACAGGGGCGAACAGAAGCAGACTGCTGATGCTATGAAAAATAGAGTAAAACATTTCGACAAATATTTCCCTAAATGATGAATATTCATGTGTCTGTGGCATGTTACATACCGCTATATTAACATCCATAGGGTAAAGGTCAACCATCAATACACGGAATAAATAACGTTTAAAGAAAACAAGCTTCCCCCTTGAAAGCAGGCAATCATTGATAACATTACTGCATCGCACGTTTCACATTGCACAGGGGCAAACAAGTTAATTGATTACACTGATGTTATAAAAATAGGGTGAAACATTTCGAAAAATATTTTCCCCAAATTTTGAACATTCATCTATATGTAGCCTCCTAGATTACGGTACGTAATCAAACCGTTAATACAAGGATGATTCTCAAGAATGGACTTCAGCTCGCATCTCATTTATATTGACATCCATGAAAGAATGACCATTGAGAGGGAAGGAAGGGGGGGGGGGAGAAGAACACAATCCATTCCTTTCAAAGTGTATCGGGTGGATGGAAAATTGTATAGATCGTTTGTTTCCATCTTCTTTTTTTCCCCGTTTCTTATCGAATTTCCCTCCATCCATGTCCACAATGCAGCAGAAAGCGTGCAGCTGGATGGGATCTAGCCCGATTTGCATTTTTAAATTTTGAACTCCATCAAGTGGGTTATCTAAGCGTGGAATGAAGAGTTCTGTATTCAGCATATATTGCGTTTATGCGTGCGAACGTTGCCGCATCTTCGAGCAGCTCGCATGCTTGTCTGATAATGAAAAGTGGTGAACTGGTGAAGAAAAAAGCATTGGCGGAGGATCAGGAAATCTACGACAGATGGACGAATGAGAGAAGAGAAAACGTCTTGCGGAAGGTGGTGTGGTAATCGTCTTTGTTCATCTCGGATTTTCTCCAAGCCCATTTTTTTCTATCTTACACGTAGTACTCGTGTCGTGAAATCAGACAAGCGTTGCACGAAAAAAATAACTTTTTGCTATAGTGCTTTTTATTCCCAGGTTATTTATAAGACGGCTGAAATAATAGGGGATGCCAAGTCGAGCTTGTTACCAAACATATATTTTCGAGCAACAGAACGTTTGCATATCAAGTGCTCATTTCGCATTATTTTTCTTATTTCGATTTGGTTTTTTGGGTTGTTGGGCATCTGTTGTTGCTCTACTGCGTAACTGCGAAGAATACATTTTACTCGTTATTTTTTTTTTCTTAATCGCTTCCGAGGGCAATACATCACGACTTGAAAGATTAGCCGTAAAGGAAGTCGATTCATCCTGCTGGATCTTGCCTAAAAAATACTTAAGAATTAAGGACAGTACATACTAAAAACGACAAACAACACGCGGAGTGGATTAGGTTCAATCCTTAATTTCCCTAAAACGTGTCATTTGAATAGAAAGATAATATTTCTTAAATGAAAAACAATTTAACAATCTGTCTACCATATAAGACCGACTTATCGATGTATCTTTTAATCATCGAGTGTCATACTGTAGGTGTTGCACATTGATTTTAGATAAACTGACATGTATTTTAATTTGACATTGAACAATTTTTTGATTTTAAAGGCAGGGTCGAGATATTTCTTTTATAATAATTTAGAAAAACCTTTCTTTGAAATAACTTCCCCTTAAGTCAACAACTGATCTGTTTGTCACCTGTTATACCAAAGTTCTATAGAGATAAATATTAGAAAAAGATAGAAGTAAGAAACGTAATAAATAAATGTTCCCGTATATTGATGTTCAGTTTTAAGAATGCTTTCCTCAATTAAACATATTCTCGAAAATTATCGAATTTGAGGCCAGGTTGAGTAATATATTAGCAAATAACGAAATTCCAGTTCATATAATAAGTCTAATATGATCTTAAAAATAAAAATATAAATAAAAGGATTATTATAAAACATGAATACCGTAGGTAAATACTGTACATTGCCACGAAATATGTTAAACGATAGCATTTTTAATAGGCCTACCTAATTACATGTATCTAAAAACATAAGATATTTAATCAAAATGTTGCACGTTCATTTAATAAAAATATTTACGATGTAACAGTTCTTATTATTTTATTAACAGTGTAGCCAGAGTTCACAATTTTCAGTAGAGGAACAAAGGGTATGAATATGCATGACGTGTAACATAATTTCAAAAGGTAAATTAAATATCAAAGTGTTTATAAATTGTAGTTAATTTCTACTAATATATCCAATCAGGTTGCTTAAAGTGTATTGTCACAGTCCGAGTGTACTAAATGAAATTCCTGTATTATTGACAGCAATTTCATGCATTTTGAAAACTGAGCGAATGTGCATGTTTGAGCATAATATTAATCCCACTATTAACTTCACGCGATATGGAATACAGAAATAGGCATACAAGTATGTCAAGAATCTCAGATTAAGTACATGGACACCAAGAGCTTTAAAAGCCGTACAAAATTGCATACATCAATGCTTTCATTTTCAATCAAAGGGTTCCCATCCGTTCTAGAAAACGGAAATGAAAAATTGAAAATTGGGAGCCCCACAGAGTCGCATTATTAGTTTCATAAAGCAAACATTACGGCACCAGCAATTTGCAATTTATATTTGAACAATGCAAATCATAATTCCAAATCTAGTCCCTTTTATAACAATGGATCTCAACAGCTGAAATGACAGCAAATAATGTACCTTTGCATGACTTCTGACATCGACACGAGTATAATATTCTCGGCAATTCATTCGCAGACAGACATTACATCTAAATGCAGGCTATCAGAGACTCAGGAAACAGTCGACAAAAACCTCTATTAATATTGGGATCATAAACGCTACGCGAAGAGTCAATTTATTTTAAATAAAGCGCTTCCGCGCATGCGCGCACCATCTCTTCCTGAGAGATATATGAGCGAGTGATAATTTTCTCCGCTCTCGCTGTTTCGTTTGAATGAACCGAAATCCTTCTGATAAAAAAGGTATGAATTAAAGCGACGAAAGATAAACGTTTTGTTTTTTTACTAACGAAAGACAAAATGCGACAGCAGCTCAGAAAAGTAAGAAAAAAATTTATATATATATATTGGCAAATATGAATAATTTAGGGAAACGTTGCTCCGAGATATTAGGTGGGAGGAACTAGGTGGAAGTTGTTGATATAGAGAAGCTGTATTTTATGTCTCTGCATTTGATATGAGCAAGGAGGGAGAGAGAAGAAGCATTGAAATTGTTACTTAAGAAGGCCATTTTTAGCGCCTGTGATAGCGTAATAAAACATTCATTACAAAAAATGACAAGAATGGCATAATCATTGAGTTATATCTGAGCAACTCGGCTACTTCCTGCCGTGACTGCCGTTAAGTACGACTATTTTGAATATTTAACTGCAAAACCTGCATTCTTGGGCACCTCTCAGCGTCGAGCGAAATTTAATCCCTGCATTTTTTTTAATATCTATAACATCTCGAATTCCGCATGCAGATTTCATTTGCATTGCTATTTTTCGGCTTGACAATGAGTTTGTCAATTGTCACGACGTCTGGTGACAAATTAACAATATGCACGCGTGTCTGTCATGCGCGAATGTCCAATCTGGTTAATGTTAATTTGACGCCTATTGTAGTCTAGGGACCATAATAGAAGATCAGGAGCTATGGTCACTTTTCGAAATTCAAGGAGACGCATTCGCATGGTTGAGTTTCGAGCTAGAGGGAACACTGCGCAGATATATTTTGAAAATTTGTTTTATGTTTACATTTTCGTTGATGGATTAGGCCTATCTTAAGTAATCAAAATCATATTGACATTTAATGTATATTGCCTGCGAGACAATGCATCTGTATAGATACAGAACATCTTTGTCTACAGAACTTCGTTATAACAGGTGACAAACATCTCAGTAGTTGACTTAAGGGAAAGGTTATTCAAAGATAACATTATTTTTTTCAAAATTATTAAAGAAATTCACTTCACAAAAAAAAAGAATTAAAAAAATGTTAGCAGAAAATCTGTATTCATAAATGCTTTTTTTTTTCAAAATTAACATGTTGAATTTACGTATTCAAATTCATGGCTCCCTTTTAAATTTATTTGAAGATGTAATTTTCCGACAAACAAGCAACTACATAATGCACAGAATCGGAAAGGTCCATTCAGAAGTGTAATTCGTACAGAATCTCTGCAGATCTTCGTTATAACAGGTGGCAAACATCTTATTTGTTGATCTAAGTGAAAATTTATTCAGAGATAACATTTGTTTTTCAAAATAAAAATAAATAAATTCATTTCACAAAAGAAACCCACTTTTTAAATGTTAGCAGAAATGTTGTATTCATAAATGCTGTTTGCAAAACTAAAACGACTGGACGTTACGTATTCAAATTCATGACTCCATATTTAAAATTTATGGTAGGATGAAATTTTTCAACAATCCATCAATGTCAAAATGCACAAACTTAGAAAGTTCCATTCGACATAATTCGTTTCACCTTTGATGCCAAACGCCAAAATATTCAAGTTCAGCGCTTATCAACAAAGACACCATCAATTCCATATTGCTCAAGAGCATTCTGAAGTCCAGCTGCTTATGTTTGTTTCATTGTGTATAAATGCGAATAAAAAGAAGTCCAATTAATGTTCACTTAGGTAAAATGAGGTTAATAAACGCAGTGGAGGGAATAGCCTTTTGATGTTAAACGCGTGTCAACCTCCTTATTTGGGGCCGTTTCCAGAGTTGCCGTCGCTGCCCGCAGCGAGGAGGTTGGAGTGGATGTTGAAGACGGGAGTAATTAGAGATGCAAAACTCGTCTCGTGGTCTCGTAAACATTAAAAGTGACGACACTGCATTAATGATGTAATCCACTTACGAGTAACTTCTTAAAACGTTGAGCAGAATGTGCCATTTGCGCGGGGCCCTCAGTCTCTCTACAATATGCTGATTAGAGCTCGTCCTTCCCTTTTTCATCTAAGTATCCCATTCGCTATCTGCGCAAGAACATAGATCATGCGTGCATCAGTCGGTGCAATTAGTTTTCCTCTATGGGTACACTGGCACCAATTTAAGTCGTCTACCGTTAAAACATATCACGTGTCAAAGCATCGTAAGCACGTTCGCCTAGGCCTAACAATTTCTATAACGAAGTTGGCGCAACCTGTATCGAAGCAAATGGGTCTTAAGTAAAAACGTGTAAACGTCAAATAGGTAATTCGGGGGTGTAATAAAATATGCGGAAGCGCTCAAAAGCGCATCTTATTAGGGAATTAGATTTGTGATATTAATAAATCACCCGAGATAACGTCGACGTATAGAAGAGAAACGTTATAATATGCAAATAAAGCGCGCACACAAAAAAGGTTCGAAATGTAAACTTTCAACGAGATGCACTCCAGAATGATAGCTGTAATAAAGGTATTAATAATTTAAGAGAGAAAAAGAAACGCCGCTCGGGGAGTCGAACGAATCGTGCGGAAAAAAGTCGATTTAAAAAAAATGATGAAAAAAGAAGTGAATTTAGAGGATCTTTTGAACGTTGATTCAACACGAACGAAAATATATTTCCGAGGATTTTCAAGGACGAGTCAAACATTCTCGTCTGGTTTATGTCCAGCATATTGGAAATATAAACGACTTTCAAATACATGATAAATTGTTCAATCGGACAAATAAAGTTCACTATAGCTGGGATAGTCGGCCAATAAGCTTCGCGATTAATCGCACTTTAGCAGTCCTGAAGTCACGTGTGCGACATAGAAACGTATACTGGTTTACAGATTCACTCGAGGACATCGATATCGACAAATCAATTAAGGGATTTTTTTCAACCACTATACGTGACTTCAAGACTACCAAAGTGAAATTTGTAGAGAATTCTGAATGAGTACTCTTATGAAATTGTTCATTGAGCATATTTTCAGTAGTCTTATGAAATACACATTAAACATATTGTAATTACTTTTCTAAACGTATTGTAAATTGGTATCTCAAAGATACTTTCCAGCTTAAATCTTGTAAAAAAGATTTTTTTTCTTAAATATTTTACCTAGATATTGATTAATCGTACGAAGTAATTCTGAAGTATTTCGCAAAACAATAAACACAAGTTCGTCCGATAAGCAAAAATCTAAAAAAACTGATATCCTATAGCAGTACAATCTGTAGAATCTGGAAATTGGTTTTACGTGAGTTTTTCCGCGTGTTAAAACACTTGCATTTGCAGAATTTTTAAATTAATAATTATTTTCTTAATCAACGTGGGCAATTCAATTCAACGATTGAAAGGAATTACTAAGAATAATCTCAAACTGATATTTCATAAAATAGACTATTTGGGGCTACACTCCAATGCGTAATAATTGTTTATGTTATGGTTGAAAACTATAAATCCTGATCATTGCGCTTTCGTGTCTATTGTAAAGGGTAAAAGCAACATCTGGAAAACGATACACGATTCATAAAGAGCTTCAACTTAAATGGATGATTCGCATTATGATACGTCGAAAACAGTTCGCCAGCACAAAATAAAAATATGATCAGTAATTTGAAGAGCAATGGCTTAAGGCCACTCTTCAACAATGGATAACTGACGGAAACATATGGTAGAAAGAAATAGCTGAAGATAAATGCACTTCAGTTCTTCGGAATATGCACGCCATGGACACAACATCGTAAGACTAGCAACTAAGTTATGGCATCGAGGCACTGCCGAGGGTCATTTAACGTCCATCAAACGCCAGAGAGAACATTACGACGTATATTATCACATCATCAACATTTGCTCCGTGTATAGTAGAACTGATACCGTATGTTACAATTACACGCAGCTAGGATTTTTGAAATTTTATTGAGCTTTTTGTATTAAAATAAAATTATGGTTATTGTATCGAGTGCTAGTTCACATATACTATGCTCAATATGGTGCGGAAATTATAAAACAGTAAATTGAACAAATAATTTATACAGTATATATTGACATCAATAAAATGTATACTGTATACATGTATATGCATAGTAATTAATTTACACACGATTAAAATTAGAAACAAAATAAATCAGAAAAATTAAATAAAATTCATGCTCGCGTTTGAAATATAAACGTTAAACAAAAATAACGTTTGAAATAAAATACTGTCGTAAATATGTATAATACTGTATAAAACGTTCGAAATATGCAAAATATGCTCTACTATCGCAGCATATTTATGCGAAGTAAATATTATTAAATTATTTGTTTCTATATTCTACAGAATTTGATTACATCGTAGATGAATTATCAAAATGAAATTAATGCTATTTGTTTTGCTTTGAATTAAGATCTTAAAAAATATGTTAATTTGAAATATAAACGTTAAACAAAAATAACATTTGAAATAAAATACTTTATTATATTTAACATGTATGCAATGCACCACGTTCGACATGTGACTATATTATACAGTATATTGTGCATGCATACTACAATGTATTACATACTATTTATTCAAAGTACTTATTATGCAATTATTCATTTTTCTTCAAGAGAATTTCATTATATTATACACGTACATTTATAAATCAATGCCAAACAGTATCTGGTTTTCTATGGTAAGAAATATTTTAATTTTACATGAACATTTATGACATATGTGTTGCTAGATTTCATCTCAATTTTTCATTATTTTTCAAGATTTTCCAAGATTTATCAATTTAGCAAGTAGACAATGTTTGCATTGGCCAGCAAAAGATATATTTATTCTGTCAATTTTTGAACATATTACAGTTTTTAAAATAAAATCATGCATTAGAACCAATCCATACACTCGAACTTCGAATTTTGACATTGATAGTAACCTAGCTTAGTCGACAAAACTTTGCTAATATTAAGTTACACATAGTACACTTTAAATTACATAATCAAAATCTCCGAGGCTATATTGCTCGTTGACAAGACGTGGCTGAAATGTCAACACCAGCAAGTTCCGCATCAAATGCTATCTTGGTTAATTAATAGCCGATCTTACATCGTTGAATTTCATTCGCCATGTCCCGAAGCAGGACTAAAGGCAAGTCTAGTGAGAGGTAGCCCAGCCAACGCCATGTTCAAACAAAGGAAAAATAAACAAGAAATACAGCTTTAGAAAAGCAGTGGCAGTATTTAGATAACGTGTGCTATTTTTCTTCTTCTTTATTTCTGAATATTAAATGCATTTCTCCATAATTCGTGCCATATATGCAAATGACAAAAGTGACGAGTACATGTAAGGACAAAAGAGGCCCCATTTCAGTAAGCTTTTAAGTCGCTTGTTATTTTATTGCCACGTTGAAAACTTAGATAAAAGTCGAATTGGATACGTTAATAAGACGGTCGAGACTCGCGTCGAAATCAATTAACACTACTTAAGGACTTAACCTTGTTTACCGAAGCGAACGTAAGCCCAATTTTAGGGAAAAAAAACAAAGGCAAATTAATTAAATAAAATGTTGGTGGCTGTTTTTGGATTTGAACCGTACGTAAATTCACACTCGAGCTTTTTTCAACGCCGCAATTAGTTTTTAAAAGCCGAAAGAATTTCATAATTTGCAAATACCTCGACTAGCTAGTATACGAATTCATAAATTCGTCGAGCCATCGCATTTCGGTGTTGTAAATTTGAAAAGAGAAATCTATTGGGAATTCGTCGTTTTAGCTTCATAATCCAATTACGAATCATGGGTTACAGAAAAATGCAAGAGGAATGAAAATTAATCCGAAAAAAATGCAAATTTACCCTGAAAACAAATACAATTTCGGTATACATCTTCGCAGTTTAAGACCTGCAACTATTAATGCCTTAAACGCGCCACACTTTCCTTAATCGTCGTTGCCCGAAACAATTTTCACTTTTGGGCAATTAGCGATGTAATTACGTGATCCAATTAGATGGTGTTGACGCGCTCAATGCTACTTCAAAATCAATTTATATCATCTGGAAAGTGAAATCAATGTGACGAGAATACAAATTGCAGTTGAGTCATCGTGTCACATCGAGTGACAAATTGGTGCAAAGGCGAAACTTACATTTTTTTTAACGAAGCAATTTATTTGGTTATACAGTGGAACCTCATTAAGAAAAACTCGCTTTATGCGAGTTTCTGATAGTACGAACCCATTCCAAGTCTCCGCCCTGGGAAATGAACGAATAATTTTAATTTATTCACTTACAACGAATATTAGGCCTGCAACATTTCGGCAAAAACGAATAAATTTTCGAGATCCGGAGCATTCGAGCTATGCTACGTTAAAACGAAAGTACGCTGTAACGGGAAATTCCCCGATAAAAATTGCAGCTAACACCTTTCCATTCATTTATGTGAGGCTGGGTTTTATCCGAACTTCAATGCAAATTAAGTTCGTATAATTTGTCATATTTTTTTTTACTTAATTCCGATAATACGAACTAAGAATTAAATGAACAAATTTTGACGTTCCTTGAGATTCGTCTTAACGAGATTCGACTGTAACTTTAAATACACATCTTTTAGAGAAATGTATTTTAAAAATGTTGAAAACCGTTTAATATTGTGATAGTCAATAAATACATAATTCAAATTACATCAACGTATATTTTTCGTGCTGTTGGGTAAGTTTATCATCTTAATTTCATAGAACGTTTACTGATTTTATGTTTGGTAAACAAATAGGCATTGACCTGTTTATGTAGCCTGATCTGACATTACAGTATATGCACTATTTTTTCACCGCAATGCTCATATCAGGACATTTGAAGCTATATCAATTTGTTTTGTTTTTTATGAAAGGCTTCTTAATAAAACGTTGATAATATACCCAAAAGATTCGGATGCTAGGCAAAGTGGTTATTGGATGCGAATAAATATCCATTTCATATGAAATCAAATTTCAGCCGATAAAATTAATAGAAGTTGTGCGCAAATTGTTCTATAATTACGAGTGATGATATTTTATTGGATTGTTATCGACAATTGATAGATGCTAACGCAGTTTTATGAATGATGATGTTTCATTGCTTTATTACGTTAATACGAACGAATTAAATGCAATATACATGTAAATGAGGAAGCAGTGATACCTGCATTATGGTCGATGTCCTTTTTTTAATACATTTTAAAAATAAAATTAAGCTTAAATAAACAATTGCACGTAAAAAACTGCTGCCATTTTTATTTTAATTAGTCATCTGTAACATAAATGATAATAAACAACCACGAATTAAATTCGATCAATTTTATTTTAATTAATCCTACAAGTAAATTTATACCGGGTGATTCATAAGTTCATTGCGGGCTGTATATATGTTTTTTTATTTAAGTAAATTTAAACACATATAAAACCTATTGAGAAGGCTAACGGCCACCTGCTAATATACCTTTTGTTGACCTTCACAATTGCTTGAAAGTCATTGTAATTGTAACGTCTTTATCATTCACGCTACATTAACGGTTTCAATTAGTGAAATGTTAAGTCCTCTTTTGTGAGCACAAAACCTCAAACAGATTTAAAAATCAGACGCATTGATATTCTGTAGGCTTTCCTGCATGGCTAAGGTGTGTTCAACTCAGAAGCTCTTCTATGGGCGGCACAAGTTTTTCTTTTCCACATGACATTTTTGATTATGCTCTGATTTTAAATCTGACTGATGTTTTTTTTACTGGGAAAATCAATGTAAACTTTTTCCAAACAAAATAAACGTTTACCAAAAACAAAATGAAAATTAAAAGCATAATTTATTTTCTAAAATCACCATCATCCAAAATAAATATTTAAAAAATGGTTTCAGATAAAAAAATGTTTCTTTTTTCAAAAAATGTTCGCGTTATTATTTTCCAACCATATAACGTTTTGAGTCTCGAATTTTGAGGGTTATTCAGCGCACTACATAATGTATTTTAAAACCTATCAGTCTGGTGCACTTTAATAAATATACAGTTAATAAATAGAGGAATGTTTTACAATTGGGATAGGGCAAACATGTTTGAAGAAAATAAAACAAACATAGTAAATATCGAGCAACTACTTTTTTTTTCGTTTATAACCATGTTGAAAAAAAATTGAATTTCCAAAGGGGCTTCACATCGAAAAATACATTTTGAAATCAATCTAAATGCGCTTGCAAACATGGTCATACGATAAAATAGTCGAAGCAATGTCGAAATAATTCAATTTCAATCAAATTTCTGATGCCTAATATATCGACATACTTTATGCCACTAAATTTCTCCAGCAGCAAAAAATAACCCCAAATTCAGAATATACGACTAATCCTTTTACATGTACATTGTTGCATATGTTTTCACTTATCAAAATTGGCATTCCTAATAGAGAAAGCCCGAAATGGATTTCCCATTAGTCTGATGAAATGTTAATACGAAACAACCACAGGAAACATTATACGAAACACTAATGATATCGCCAAAAGCCGAGAAATGTAAGAGCTAATATTTTCAAAATTTATCAGTGTTCCAATTACTGTACTTACAAATTCAACAATTATTTTGAGTGTTTAGAAATAGAGTGGAACCTCATCAACAAGAACTCGCTTTATACGAATTTCATACAGTACGAACTCAATTCCAGTCCCCGTCCTGGGTTATGGACGAATAATGTTAATTCCATCGCTTAAGGCGAATTTCGAATGCGGATATTACAATTGTTCGGTTAAAACGAATGTATTTTCGAGTTCCCCAGCGTTCGCGCTTACGTTAAAACGAACTTCAGTTAAAAGTTACGTTATAACTGAAGATTTCCCTGATAAACGTTGCAAGACCATCGCATTTATGTACGTGTGGTAGAATTTGATGGAAATTTCGTTGAAACTAATGTATATTTCTTATTGTTGAAATCATACTTCGTCTGACTTCCGACAATACGAACTACGGTTTTAACGAACAAATTTTGACGTTCCTCGAGATTTATCTTTACAAGTTTCGACTGTACAATTTTGTATAGGCGAAATTATTGAAATTTCGGTAAAATATGCGAGACATTTCTTAAACAATCCGAAATCTAGTGATTCGCATCACTCTTCATTCCAATTATCAATTTGTTTAACTAATGATTTCGAGGGTTTATAACATGCTATGATGCAAAAATGTTTTTTTACTAATTTCTTCATTCGCAGCGCCCGTATAGTTATTGGCCGTTACGAAATTTAACATTTATAGTCATTTCTCCTATTTCGGAATTAAGCCGCAAGCAGCAGCCAGAACTACAAACAAGCATTCAAGTATCAAATCGACTTCATGACAAACGCAGAAAAATCAGGATAGAGAATTGGCTTAAAGCGAAATAAAAGCCTTTTTATGGTTTCTCTATTCGTATAGTTCCAGAAAAATAATTAAATGAATGACAGAATTACCGCATCAACAGTCATCAGCATAGACCCCCCTCCCTCCCCATCCCCCCTTAATACCCATTAAAGATTTGACGGCGTATACGAAAGGAAAAGCGACTCCTCCGAAATAAAACTCATAAATATTTTAATGGTAAAGTGCGCTTTTGTGCTTTCTTTGTCGTTCGGCAGCAAAACTTTACTTTTAAAGCACGCCTTAAGTTTTAAACGATTTTTGCGACGAGAAGGAAACGTCGACGCACGAAAACATAACCGAGGAGGAATGCGACTGCTTATAATAGGGTAATAGGCGAAAAGCTTAAATGTGTTTTTGGAGGGATTCAGAAATAATTGGCAACGTAATTCGGTCTGGATGCCTGCGCGATGGTCCGTACGACAGTTTCCTTATGGCGCTACGACAGCACTTAATGGGCTGGACTGGCAATTAAACCAAAGAGTTGAACTCGACTCCAATATGGACATTTTGAAAACAGTATACACACGTGTATGCGCTAAGTGCGCGAGTACGAAATAGCTGCAAAATTGCATATCCGCAATTTATGTAGAAGTTCATCCACGCAGCCATGACGACACGAATGCATTTTGGAAATCGCGAATAAATGGATATACTCATATTCCCTAAGGGCCCCCGAGAGAACGTCTACCCCACTTACCAGTAATTCGGTAAATTGAAAATATATGCATGCAGCTAGGCGACTAAAACGGACGCATCTCTTTAAATGGACGCGCGCTGACCAATGCCCTATACCATTAAGCTTTCATTTCAGATTTTTTTTCAAACAGAATGATTCTTCCGTCTTTTAGCGCGTCGTTTCTTAATATTTCTGAAAACATTTTGTTAAAAGGCACGTCCATTTATGTTTGCAACCTATAATGTTTTTACAAAAGTTTAGATTCATCACAGAATTGTGCGCATTAACTGTTTGTTGATAATTATGGCCAATGCAGTTAAATCTTAAATCATCAATATAAGCATATACGAACTAATTAACCATGGTCATGTATAGGCCTACTGTATATACATTATTTTTAATCAAATTGCTGCAAATGTACAATCTTACAAAACTGTTTTAAGGATGACGAATAATCCAAATTTTGTCTCAAAAATAACAATAAATTTACGCCTGAAATTATCCATTTTTCATCATTATACCGGGTGTCGCACTGAAACATCTCGGAAATTTACGACGGAGAATAATCGGGTTACATAATAAATGTTATAGTCAAACGTTTTCTGTTTTGAAGAGGGTCACAAGATGGCGCTATATGTTTTAGCATAGATAGCGCTGTTGCGGGTGAAGTCATGAACAACATCATTTCCTTCGATGGAAACTCCCATTTCTTAATACATATTCGAATGCTACGTAAAAATACCATAGACAATTGTTATCTCGAACATTATCTTAGAAAACTGACCTATCCCAGGCGCCATCTTGTGTCCCCACTTAAAAACAAGCAACGTTCGTCTAGATTTTTTTGTAACATAATGTACTTATTTACTTGAACCCTTTGAAATGGGACACCCGGTACACCCAAACGAACATACCGTATAGTCTTTCATTAATTAATTTAAAAAAAAAAGACTGGCAGTAAATATAATTCGAACTCGTTTATTTTTTAAAGTGATTTATTCGCAAATAAATAGCCCAGATACATTTCTTAATAACTCGCATATACATGTAGACATAACGTCGAATTAAAAGCATGCAGGCCCTAAAACCAATTACATTTATGGACTCGATGAAATTATCCGATGAATGTTCATTGCAAATTAATTCATTAAATCACCGCAATGCTGCCATGAACCTTCATTACGTCTAAGTATTAAGTTTCGTTTTCTCGAATAGTCGATAATTTTCTTGCTCTTTTCGGTTCACTCGAACCCAAAATTCAGCGGAAAACGCGCATAACCGGGCAAGTTTCGTTGACATTGGGCAGTAAACCTCAAACATGCAATCCCAGATTGTCATAAGTACCCTTACTCTGTTCATATATTGGCCATCTGTGTCTACCTAGACCCCAAAGTGCAGCTAAATTCCCAATTTAAGCAACATTTTATGAAACAAATTCATGCGAGATGAAAATATATCTTATAATGTTACATTTAATATGGCTATAAGAAAACGCGTAAACAGAGAGAGAGAGAGGCGTCTGTAAAAAGCTGGTGTAATTTTCTTCGTGGAAAATATATGCCAACGTAAAAAAATACTATATAAATGAGCTTGTAAACAGGAGGTTATGAACCTCGAAATTACATCGAGTTTATATATTGACAATGCGCAAGAGATGAAGTATAATTTCGATTTTGGTTCCCGTGGAGCCACGTGACATTTTGAAGAAGATATAAAAATGTGCAACAAATTGAGAAGAGAGAGAGAGACTTTTGATGAAGATTACGTGGCACCGCAATAATCAGTGATCCGGTGTGGAAAAAAGTTCCCAATAATATAGCTAACATTAAACGAAATGGCATCTAATCTTCGTATATAGAAAGCATCAAACTTTCATAGAAATGGGATCTCCATTAAAAGAGCAACAATAACCGTAATGAAAAAAAAAACAGGCTAAAACGCTAATGTGAAATCTGAGAATCTGATTTTAATTAAAGTGTCAGCGAAGATAAGAAACGTTAGTATACGGATTGCGCAATTATTAAAATCAATCGGGAAATAGCAAACAGCCTCTCTCGTATTAACGAAAAATCGATAATGGTTCGAGATTTTATGTCATGGCACCGAAAGAACCTGTAATGTTTATTCCTATTTTAGATTCATAATTTGAACTTTATTAATCGCCGAGTATTAAAACATTTAAAGATTTTCTACAGTTATTACACGATGTTTTCGACTAAATTTTAAAATAAATTTTACGAAAATAACGGTGGTACAGTATTTTCATATAGAAATTATAGTATATAATACTGTAAAATTACACTGATCCATAAATTAATAAGAATCGATAATGCTGAAGCGACGAAGTAGGTCTAATGATTGTTTACGATCGAGTGGGATTATGGGAATAGTCATGACCGCAGCGCCCCTATACCACTTCAGCAATTTGCCATAAAAGCGCTTCATCGTAAAGACGCTCCATACATACAAACATGTAAACAAACAAACAAACATTATCTTTTCTTTATATATGTATATAGATAGACATTTCTAAACATTGCCAAAAAATGAGAAAATTATGAGTTTTGTCTTAAAACAAGAACATTTCTACAAAAACCAGGATGTAGTCTACTTCAAAGCCACGTCAATTTAAACAAGAGCAATTTATACAAATATATTTTTAAAAATTATATTTAAGGTAATGACTTCGTATTTGTTGAGTTTGTATCGCATTTTGGACATAAAAAGAAGAAATTTACTTTCACGATAATCGGCAGTTTACCGAATTCTTTAAGAAAGTACCTTAGGATGACAGCGTAGAGCAACACGATAATATTAAGAGGACAAGTTAATTGCGTCAATACTATTAGGTGTATTTAATCCAACTTTAAGATTATTTCACTTCATTTAGCTGCTGTTTTCTTTCCTATGATTAGTCTTACTTTGTAAACATCGATTTTTCTTGCCCTTTAAATAGATTTCGGTTTTCATTACCTCCAACAGTCACGATTCGTCGAGATAACTCCAAATTAACCCTTGCAGCGCGATTTTGTAGAAGTTTATTCATACGGTACTTTTAATTTCTAGCGTCATTATCAATTCGGTGCAGTCGAGAAGGACAAAAAATTAATCGAATGTTCAACGAATTAAACGATTTCATTAAAACTATCTTACACGTAGCTGCGAATTCAAACAATTTCCGTTAGACATTTCCGTTACTTGCACGCATCAGTGCACGCATACGGATGCAACCTAAAATTCAATTTGTTTCCAGTAATAAAAAAAAACCTAAACTGCACAAAAGATGAGCTTGATGTGATTAACATGTTGTTCATCCTTAACAATACCACAGAAGTTTTCTTTATCTTATTTATTTAGTACCAGATATTGTTATATTTTATAACAGATTGAATTTTCTACGAAAAACAAATATTTTCAAATGATTTACACGACGTTTCATTATATACATGCATATTGGAATTACAAACAATTTTATATGGACAAAACTTTTAAAGTAACATTTTTTAAAACCAATACTAAAATACTGTACATGATAACGATGTCATATGTATTATTTTTATAAAATAGCCGGAGGAAAATTAATTTGAAACAGAATAACGAATGCAAACTATTCAAATGAGTGAATCAAAGTTAGTAGACGAATTATGTATTATTTTTAGAAAATATCCAGAGGAAAATTAACTTGAAACACAATAACGAATGCAAACTAGTCAAATGATCGAGTAAATCAAACATTAGAAGACATTATGTGTTATTTTTAGAAATTATCCAGGGGAAAATCAATAAATTATATTATAAATTGGAAACAAACTGCAAAATTCTAAGTTTGGCAAAACACCTAGGCAAACATTTGTATTCATGAGATAAAACTGCACTATTTAAGATAGAACATTGATTTACGATAGTTTTCAATTTAAATATACTTGTAATACGTAACTCGAGTAACCATGCATATCCCATTCATCTCTAGTTAATTCGAATATTTCAGACGCACTTAGGTGACTATTCGACCCTTCATCTATGAATGAACAGCACAAATAGAGATCGTCAATCAGATTATTAGCCTTAATTTCTACAGATTTCTAGAAACATTCAAAGTAAACCATATGAATTAACAAAAAAATTCGTTTATTTTCTGCTGCATAGCCCGCAGTGCATGCAACTACAATAAGGCAAAAACCTAACTAGCTAGTGTATGCGAAGGGTTTATAAATGGGTTTGGCTTAATTTTTCATAAGCTCATATCCAGAATGTAAACGGCTCGGATTTCTGCCGCAATCTAGTATTTAATGAAGGCAGTTTAGTCCAGTATTACAACGAAACGCATTTTATTTAATTAATTCATGGGATCTAGGCAAACAAAAAAAGTTTATGAACCTTTGTATTATATACCCTCTTATCATTATTTATATTTTATGGCGTGTTGGGCTATTGCACCGACATAACCGGCATATCTCCATCATGCTACACTAATTCCAACATGAAATATGAAGCCTTATCGAAAGGGTAAATAGGGCTATATATTGTAATTCAAACGTCCATGCACAGTATCTACATGTATACGGTATTCGACGACGGTGAATATTTTATCAAAAGCTCATAAAGCCATAATAATGCGTATTTATACGCCGACTGATCGACTTGAAATGAGAAACAATGAAGACAAAAGTCTATTTTCAGTTACGGGTATTAAATCACAAAGGTGGAAGAGATATCTGGCACTGTATATCTATCATTAAACTGAACCATTTCCTGAAATTTAAGTGCCTTTCCAGAAAAGTGATTATAGAAAATCGGACTGATATTTTGACCTTTTCTCCCGCAATGCCCCGAGTCACGCTATCAAACTTTTGTTGTACGGACCATTAATGCATCAGATATAGCGAATGAACGCTAAAGCCAATAAGATTAATCTAATAAGATTCTCGGCTGTTGTCATAGCGCGGTCAGTTTCTATTTATGAACAAGAGTAGAGTAAATGACCATGTCCGTTGCAAACAAAATAACTGCTTAAAGTAATTATTAATATTTTTTTTCATCCACAAATCATTCCTTAATCATTGAAATCAACAATCCCATATCGGTCATCTCTAAATGTTTCTAAAAATACAACGTCGACGATGTATTTTCAATTTATATGTTTCAGATTTCTTCTCCATAGGACAAAATGATAAATACATCGCATTATGTAATTTAATGAACTGATCGAGGCGGATGCAAAAAATGTAAAATAATACAAATATAACGGAATTAATTCATTGTATAAATTAAACTTTTGCGTCCAATTCAGGCTATACTTAATTTATTTGAAACTTAATCACTATCGTAACACAAAGAACAATTTACGTATCGAAAATGTACGTATGTGTGAGGTAAAAATATGTCATGCAATATTACGTTGGAAATATTTAAACCTGTTGAACCAATACATTTAGTTATTAAATTATGATCTCATTGTTTAAAATCGAATTGTTGGTGTTCAGAGTATTAAGACGAATCAAACGAGATCCGACCAAATGTATGGGATTTTTGAGGATATCCCAAAGTATTTATTGCTATTTATCAGCCCATAACCGTTTTGGATACTTCTTGAAGTATACGTTTGCGACATTTAAAACATTTTAATGATAAATTCATATAAGGTTTCATTCAAACTATTACAGAAAACTCCCCTTTTGCCAACACAGTTGTACAGAAAATAAATATCATTAAAATTTTAATTTATAACAGGGATGAACAAATCATGAAAAATGAAGACGTAAATGTCTCTCGGGTTGGCAATGTCATTATTCCCCAGATTAATGCTTCCTACAAGTATAAATAATTTCCGAGAGGAAAATATAATATATCTTGACTTTTTGCCAAGAACTCAACCCATGATGGGCATTTTTAAGGGGGAAACAAATCAACGAGGTCTCAAAATAATGTTCCACGGATGCTGGGTGGTAACAGCCTTGTTTTTCTTATTCGAAAGAATAAAAAAAAAAAACCTTCATTACCGAACGCATACGAGTAACGTGTTACGTATTGCCTGAATATTTCACGACGATAACGCTCCTGCATGGGTTATCACGGAAAAGCCCAAAAAGTGACAGTTTTAATTTTCGAGGCATGAAATATATCCACGGTGCGAAGTTGCTGACGAAAAGCTGAACTGTAGCCGAAGATAGGTGAGCCATGCTTGACAAAACTTGCACAAACAGGGTCCTATCTTTCGTAACAGTCTAGTGCACACTTATTTAATGCATAATGAAAGAGAGGGAGTGCGTGGCCCGATGCAGATTGCCAAACCCCCAGCTTTACTGGCACCTAATCTAGCACCGTCATGCCAGAAATTATGACAATAATTCAATAATGCCCTTTTCCAGCGCATTTTAGAAATCCACTTCGTGTCCTTTTGCCATTTGACACGACCGGATATACTGCTAATCCGTCCTGACAAGTCTCGTTTCGAGTTACGCCAGAGAGAGTGAGAGAGTATGTGGGCAAAATGCAAATATCCAACGGTTCAAAGTGTCAAGCAGTCAACTTCTTCTTTTAATTTCTCAACTGCCTTCCAAATGAAGCCATATTTGAATGTCGTGCTACGGAATAAGAGGATGAATTTACAATAACAGGAGCAGTTTCTCCAAACTCGGTTCAATTTAACGACGTCACTTAGAGCTCGACGATGTCCTGTCTTTTAATGTAATTCACTACTAATCGATTTATGATAATAAGGTTTTAAGCACCGCGAGAATGTCACAAAGTTGTTTTCCTGTCAATGTCGAGTTATAGCGATTCTACGTCTTTTCGTATTTACCTAAATGCGTGGCTATCAGCTTTCGGGTTGACAAAGGAGGCGCCGAGAGTCCACTATACGGACAAACCGCAATAATTCACGCACATTTACTGTATATGTGAAACGCGATAAATATTCCGGAAATGGAAAGTCATGACACTTTGAATTCAGAAAAGCTTCTCAGTAATGCTTCGATAACCTGAACCATTAAACTGAATAGCATTTCTAATAATAAAAAAGAAAAACGAATCTCAAGGTAGACCTACATTAAAAAATTTCGTTTTAACCGTGGTTCGTATTATCGGAAGTCAGAGAAAACGTGACTTCATCAATAAGAACTAAAGTTTCATCGAATTTTGGATGAAATCCAACTCCACTTATATGATGGAAAGTAATGGGGCAAACAATTCCCAGTTATAATTAACTTACATTTTTAATCATATTGTTTAACGTTCGTTATAAGTTAGCGTGGAGCGAATGCATAGGGACTCGAAAATTCATTCGTTGGGACCAAACATTTGTAATATCCGAATGAGGAATTCGTCTTCAACGAAGAAATTAAATGAGTTCGTACTATCGGAAATACGTATAAAGCGAGGGCTGCTTGAGGTTCCACTGTACAAAGAATACAGGTTCTGAATAAACTATTAGCATCAATAACAAAACTATACAGACTTCATTAACGCATTAAACATACGTGTACGTGTTAGGTTATGTATTTCAATAAGACATACTATACTTCGAGTAAACATATTAAAAAAACATTGAGACTAAAATATAACTTCGTTTGGAATTAATTTGGTTAAAAAAAAACGAGTTACTCTAAAGCTACTTGTATGTTCACCTCGATACTTGAAAAGTGCACACATCCACGGTTTAATTGTTGCCCATGCTCAGCACGTATACACTCTTCGACATCAATACTGCACTTATAAAAAAAAAACTAACTTTCAAAAATGCAATTCTAAAGTGATTTTTTTTTTGATAAAAAAAAACATTTTGGAAAGTGCTTTTAATCAATAACTGATCATAAATAGTTTAAGTACGACCGCAAATGTAAACCAAATATTACGCGATTTGCTTGTGTGTTTTATTGCAAACTATATTGAAAACAAACTTTTGAAATAAAGTGTATTAAGAAAAACTCATTTTAAAAAAGGTGCGTGTACTACACGCTTTGCATAATAAGAAGGAAACATGCAATAAAACTATTTCAAGCGCAAAAATACGTACTTCTGAATGGATCATGAATTCCAACAATTCCATCGAAGTGATGGTAACGGGATTATGCCTTTTGAGACTCGTTATTAAACATTTAATTATTAAATAGCAAATGAATAAGGAATATTAAGTTACTGTTTTTAGGGTGTCACATTTTATTGGAAAATGGTACAAAAAGCACGACTTTAAAACATTTCTTCATGTTAATTTCAGTAAGTAAGACAAATTAGGATGATCAACATCTTCATATCCGAATATAAGCATCAGGGGGACGTTACTAGCCATACCAATTATTTATCGTACCACACCATGGTGAAAGTATGAAAATCAACGGGGCCATGAATGATCATGCATAGTATATGTGGTTATGCCAAAAAGTATGCATATACAATATACAAGAGCAAGAAATTGAATTTTCGGTCTATGTATTCCCAATTTATGATGATATCATAAGGGAAAAACTTTTCCACGAGGTCATTTTATAATTTCCAAACAGAATTACCCCTGCAATTAAGCGTGGCATCCCCACATAGAGTGGCGCTAGGTGCCAGCCGTGCCACTCTGCGCACAACCACTCAACGGTATATACACGAGGGGTGTTCATTAAGTTTACGAAATCATTAAAAAAAATGGCTGTATTGATTTTTATGATATTGGATAGATAAATACATGCAAACGTCATATATTATTCACACAACATTCCATTTGGGGATTGGCAATTTTTACCACCGTTCTTTTAGCGAGTGTATAGCGAGTGTATACTTCGCTCAAAAAAACGTTTAAGCAAAAGAATTTGTGACAGACACTGGCCACGTGTCCACTTCTCTCAAGATTTTTCACACATTTGGACATTATATACTCGGACCTTATAAACAATTCACACATGTCTGGTCTTAAAATGCCTTCAAAAGTTAAAAAAACGCTGCTGCTGAGTCACGATCTCCTCATACTTCATCGTTGCTTTCCAAATTTAGTAACGTGTACCTTTTGAAACATATTTTAATGGTAAAATACATGTATGTTCAGGGATAATGGAAGAAATTTTCCAACAAGTTTCATTAAAATCCATTCAGTTGTGTTATTATTGATTGTGGAAACTTAATGAACAATCCTGGTACATGTTGGTTGGTTGGTTTTAGGGGGAGGGGAATAAGTCTTAGGGTGCCCCTAGTACATGTAAATGAGCCACTCTTTGGATATTCAATTCACCTGCATTTTGCGGATGTTTCGTTTACTAAACAGGCCGCCAGGAAGAAAGGTAAATCTGCATTTTGGTCGGAATTTATCGACTGTCATATTAAAGTTACAAATAAGTTCTCGAAGTTTAAAGTTACTCGGAATTATTTAAACAAAATTTCCAATTAGTCGCCAAATTGCATAAATTATTCCGCTCCAAACGAGCACCGTTGGCTAAATATGAATCGTCGTCCGTCGGCTGAATAATATATGCATGCGAGCCAATTAACACATGCAACGAAATAGGCGGCCCGCAATAACGCAGACAAGAATGTGAATTATGGATTCGCCAGTAAATTTCACTCTCAAATGATGATATGGAGCGGAGGTTACCCGCCACGAGGGTGTAGGGTTAACTTATCAGGAAATGCCGATCTGGTCAGTTGATATTAACCGAAAGCATAATCCCGAAAAACGAGCAATCCGCAATTACCAACATTAGTAACGTACATCGGTGTGACATATTGCAGGAAGCGAGTTACAGCGGCGCACAAATGCATATTAATGAAAGATTATAAACGGAATAATGAAGGCACGTAATTACAACCGTGGATGCTAGTGTGACGAGAATCCAAAACAGCGGTAGCACTTCCCACATTTGGGCGAAATTAAACGAATTTGCATTATCTCCGTGATGACTGAGAGATTCGCGAATTCAACGTTATTCATGACTACAACGTACGTTTATTTCAAATTTGGACTAAAGCAGATATAGTGGTAGAAATTACAAGAAATGCAGGGTTTAAAAAAAAAACACATTTTCAAAACACATGAAGTTTGACGGTTAGAACATGTTAATAAAATAATTAAAATATCAAAGCAAATTCCTACGTTGCGCACTCCAATCGATGTTAAATAACTGTATATTCATCAAAACGTGGTCCATAAAAGTCTTTCTGTTAAGATTTCAAAGCATATTGTAGTTTAATTCTGGTCTTTAAGCTGATCGTCTTGTCAATATACAATGTACGAGGGATGTTCATGGATTCAATCCAATTCTTTACCCTGCAGTCAGTACATATAGTAGGTTACCATTTGGCAGGAAAGGGAGGGGGGGGGGTCATTATAAAAATTAAGCCAGACTAACGGTAGCAGTAACCAGAGAGGTTCAACTTAGCCCATAACCTAAGATCACGTAAACCAAAGTTATGGGTTAGAGTTGAGGGTCAGGGCAAACAGTAGCAACCATTGA
>JAQGAO010000404.1:0-36016 GCA_034697705.1 Ommatoiulus sabulosus | reverse complement strand
GAATTGCCCTCGTTCACGTTCTTTTTTAATGACGTAATCATTCAAATTTGTCTTTCAAAATGGCGTTCACTGAAGAAAAAAGAACCGCTTGGAACGAAATTAATCAAGCAACAATCGACGAGGCAATCGCCCAATGGCGCATGCGCCTTAGGGCTTGTGTTTCCGCGAAAGGCGTTAACTTTGAACAGAGATTGAAATAGGCAATTTTTTTGTATCCTATTTCAGTACACAAGTACAAATTTTCATTAATTCCCATTAACAAATAACCATTTTATGCATTTTTATAAAGTTGGCTTACTTTTTATTGGCCCACCCTGTAGTGTACACAAACAGATCTTTTCATCCTACTCTGTAAGCTTATACCTGAAACACTCGTATAAGTATATTTTTATGGTATTTGGAAAGTCTTTGGAAGTATATGATATTATTGTGGAGGGTGTTCGGAAGGTATATGACTCGTAACTGGCGCAGGGTATTAATTGTGCATGTCAGCTAGGACTTTAACTTTTTGGTGGAGCCGTAATGTATACGATGCAAATTTATTTATGAGAGAAAGCGCGTCCTCGAGACAGCGATGTTTTTTAATCAGAATTGTCTGATCAAAATTTAATAAAGGACAGTTTTTGAGTAATATGCATGCATGTATTGTATAGTATTTGATAGCGAGTAGCGAGTAATGCAGACTTACCATGCATAAATAGGTAAAAACGATACATTTTCTGCACTTGAAACGCCCTTAGCAACCTGCAACCTGACGATAGTATCGGCATCCAAACCTGAATATTTTCATTGAATTATCAAATATTATGTATAGACATTTTTGTCGTGGCGCATATAAACACGAAACTCGTGTGCTTATAAAGTTTTACGAGTATAAGCCGATATGATAATTCCTCGACATTTTGCCTTTATTTCAACTGTAAACGTCACGACTGTTGATGCGAGTCATGACTTAACTTGCCTTTGGCTCGTCCCTGCACTTAAAATGTAATTTTGTAATAATAAATTCATAATCTGCGTTTATTTGCAGTGTGTTTTATCATGCCGAACCACCATTGTTTCGCTTTGTCGATTTCGACGCGCCTTTTCCTCGTTTCAGCAACATGGCAAACCGAATCACCTGCATTACATGTTCGTAATCTGCATGGAGAGTTTGTTGCCCTTTGCCATAAATAAGGCGTTATCTGGTCAGGGGGCTGCACGCGTTGCCAACGCAGTCGAAACGCGCGCAACGATCAAATTGGCGTAATATTTTAATTAAGTTTAGCTAACTCATCCGTGGTCACTCGAGCTCGGTGACTTCTGGAGCACCGATAATTAACGTTAAATATACTCGATTCCGTAAAGTACGCGCCATTTCGGATAAATGCGTTGCGGAACACGAAGAGGCTGGCAACAATTTGCACCGAGTCACGTGGAATTCACGATCCATATTGGCTTTTATTCGTTTTAATTACACGAAGTGGTTTTGCTAAATGAACATACAACATATTTTTTCTCGCCTCCTGGTGGCGGATCTTGAACCTAATTGATGACCACGTGAGCCGTGTTTATTTATAGACGCTTCCATAATTACAGCGAGCTTTTCGGATCTGGCGATTAACCAGAAATTAGCGCGTGTGTTATCTAACGTTAATTACCATTGACAAATTGGCCTTCGCGTTGATGGATCGGAAGATCGGCCATCGCGTTCCTGATGAACACCAATCTTCATCAAATTGGATCATCGATGATTAACCCCATCCTCCGAGGCTTCCTTCTTGCTGATGCAAAACTAACATAAAAAATAACATCGATATGCCACCTGATTTCCACTGGACAGAACTCTGCACGCATGCGTACTTCGATTTGGAACATGCATGCTGCACTCGATAGATACAGTAGCACTACAGCTCACCAGAATTTCTACATAGTTTTAAAGTTTCATCCGCGTACCACTTTATCTGCTTGCTGCCAGCAGCAACCGAACTCCAAGATATCAGTCATTCCCAAAGCAGGCCCGAGTGGATCAACATTTTAAAAGTACTAAAAGGAGTGCCATTTGTGCTAAAATTAATTTTTTCGTCTTTTAACTTTCTAAGGTCGCATGCATGCACTGGATTGAATTTTTTCTTCTAACTTTATTTTCTGCTCATGAAAATGCAAACAAATGCATTTATGCAGCAGCTTGTGCAGACGAATTTGTTTTTCCTGCATTTTCTGTCCAGTGGGAATCTGGCATGAGCGGGAGTCCTGTGAATTCTGTAATTCTCTACTTACCGGCGCTGTGTGCACCCTCATGCCACGGCGAAAACAGCTTCAAACACGGCCAACATTGAGTGAAGTGCGGAATATTAAGTAGACCCATGTTGAGGGTTGAAGGAACTGTATACTTGTCAAGATACAGAATGGCAACGTGTAACCGAGCATTAGTATTTCTTGAGCGAGTTATTTGGGCCGAGCATGGCTAGTCGGCCATGAAATCCATTTTCTGTCTACATCGCTGGCTTCGTTTTTTATGATCAATGGACAGTTTATACAGATTTGGTCGTCTGGAGTTCCTTATTTTTCCCCCAGCAAACGCACAGCCTGCGTCAGCGGGTGACACCTTCACCCTGGTGCGCTATTGCCTATTATTCATTATAAAATGGCAAAGTGCGCAACCATAAAGAAAGAAATGCTGCTGGCGCATTGAACCGTGAGAAAAACGAAGGGAAACTGCGCTGTCCCGAGCTCCTTTTAGGCCCGTATAATCTGGCAATTTGTTTGTATTGGTTGACTGGGGAATAATTCAGCCGTGATACAAATGGCGACATTGTTCAGCGTGTGATTTTTAATTGTTTGGTCGTATTACAACGACCATTTTGTTTATCTCCAAAATAATCCGAGCCGAATGAGATTTGACCAAGGACATGTACTGGGAGAGGTGAAACCTATAGCACCGTCCTCAGGACAATGGACAGGAAGCTGACGAAAACTGTTTGCCAGTCTGTATACGTGCGATGGACAGGAAATCGGCTGCTGCAGGGCCAATCTGATATCGAATCTTCGATTTCGAACAACATGTGTAGTCATTAAATTTGGGTTTGCTCGTTTAAGTGCGCTTCTGTTTTGATAGGCAGCTCTTGTTTGCATTATGATAGGCATCTTGTCAGAAGGGGAAAAGCGTGCGATGAAGCGAACTGGTGGAAGTTATGATGATCTAATTGAATAAAAATGTATTCAAAAACCATCGTGTGGCTGCGAATTATGCCATATTTGCTTCGCAGTTTTTTCGCGGTAAATGGTTGTATCGCTGTAATATCGCTACATGCATTTGTAAATTCGATGTAAGTTGCAGAGTACTGCCTAAAATCGAAGTCTAAAGAGCCTGAGAGTTATCTTCACCATTACTGGAGATTATTTACAGTATGAGTAGATTGTAGATTATCTTCACCATATCGTAATTCAATTCAATTCAACTGTTCAGTCCTGTGAACATAACTGAAAATCTTCAATTTGTAGCAACATGTATATTCAATAAAAACGACACATTTCACCATAGTTTTGGCTAAATGGCATCAGTAGTGTCACTTATTTTACCAAACATTGTAGTGCATTAAAATTTGCTTTAATTTCACAAGGGAAAACTTGTGTTTATCACTTCTGGGCAAAGTGACATGGCGGCTGAGTGGTAGCATTCGCGCCTTGCATTCGGCATAGACGGGGGTTCGATCCCCCCGGGTCCTCCTGGCGAATGCTGCGATAGTTCCTATATATGAAATCGGTCTTGATTCTCTTTTCCATCCCGTCCACCTCCCTGTTTAGCTCAGGTTCTTCCCCAGCCATGGCACGCGCATTGTACATTGAAGTATTTCGCTATTGTTGCCGATCCCAAGCCCGGGTTAATGGTTAGGGTTGGGTAGATGAGTGGCGATGAGTTGTCTATTACAAAACCGACAAGACGATCGATATATACTGCCGAAGTCTTTATGTTGGCTCCGGTCTATGCCATCAATAGGCACTACGCCCATGGTTGATGATACGGTCTTCTGAAGCGGTGGTGCGATATGTCGAAGATGCATATTTCGGCCAAAAATGAAAATTCTAAAAAATGCCCCCAAGACAGGCGTTTAGCAGATGCATTTCCAAACCAGTTCCTATCCTAACCTGTCTTTAGGCGTGCTATTATCTGGCACGCAGCTTGGCATGACCCTTTTTTTTATGGTGCTCCGTATAGAACAAATCGCATCTCGATTATTGTTTTCATCTTTCCCAAGCGTGGCAAATGATGCTGCGGCGTGCATCTCGTTGGAGCTTTCATCGGTTTGGCCTTCTTGTGGCGTTTTTAAAGTAGCGCAAGCGTTAGCGTTGTCTTCGCAACCCGTTATTTGCGTTATTATACAAAAATTGCACGTATATCGAAGGTAGTTGCTCGAAACGCTTATCCTCCCACTCGCGTAATTATTTGTGAAGGCTGCGTCGAGATTTTTCTTCCCAAGGGGCACGGGTTTTAACACCCGCTCAAAGCGCCAACGAAAGTGAACTGGCAGAAGTAGCGAGTTTATAGTGCTTCTCTCGAATGCGTTTCTTTTGATATCAAACCTGAGCATCTGGTTTAATTATACGCAAACTTGTCTCTACGGGCTTGCTTCGGGCCCGTTATGCGGCGCTGCGAAACCCGTTGCAAAGGCAATACTGCCGGGGCCGGATTTTCAACTTTTATATTTTCACTTATTTATATCGTCAGCTGCATTCCAATTGCATTCATCGTTTGAGTAAAAAACGTTCACGCCCAAAGTTGCGTACAAAAATAAAACCATTTCCGTCCCATTTCGGCTGCATTTTATGTAACTGTTTTAAACGTCAGTGACACGTGACGTGTCACTCGCTTGACTTACGAGTGTATGATAACTGATAACCACAGGGTTGCACAATAGTGTCCAATTGGATATAGCAATCCGTTTGAAAGTGAGGTCTAGCTGCTGCAAGTTTTTTCGCACACGAAGTTTTGGGTCCGGCCGCTAGTCGAAAAGTTGGCGCTGCGAAGATGGACATGAGGAATGCACGGAGTGACCATACTGATATTACGTATACTGTGCATTTTGCCGGCAAGTTGCAGATTACAATTAAAACGTGACTATATAACGTAGTTTGGTAGATCACTGTATCGGATAAACAAAACGTTGCATTTAATTTTTATATTGAATTTTACAACTGGACTATAATATACTGTAGCTACATTATTTCATTAAAAGTTGCACGCTTTAAAAAATGCAAAACAACTTGGCCCCATCACCTTACATGGTCAACGCCGTTCCTTGTGTGTCAGATTTATGTCGAAAGTTCTGCCCCAGTATACGCGTATATATAGACTATTTTCGTTGACCTCCGAAACCGGAAACGTTCGAATAAAGTGCCGCTAAAACGAAGCTCTCTCCGTTTATAATAACTAGGCCCGGGATAAACGTCCTCATATAAAAATGGTTCTGCAACCATTCTACACCTATGGCAGCAGTTCTATTTATTCTGACTGGAAAAATCTCTGGCGCGGTTGATCCTTTCCGAATGGCTTTCTCATTTCTGAATAAGCCGTTTTTGATAGCGCAGTTTTATGAGTTAGGCATAAATACGGAAAAAAAGGTCGTTTTTATACCTCGGAAATTTGAACCCTAAATTTAATGCTGGGCCCTCTACGACTTCGCTCCTCAGACTCGGGCTTTGGCGAGTTTATGCCCCTGCATCCTCGGGAGTCGTTACGCCAACCATCTCGTGTTTTTATATTTTGGAGCGGATGCTGCCCCCCTCCGAACAGCCAAAAGCTCATCACAAAATGGATGTGACCAGAGCTGCGAAATACATTTTCGGAGTGATGATCTCCGGAATAATATCGTTCAAACTGCCTTTGGGAACTTGTACAGGGTGCTTCTGAAGGAGCAAACGTATGGCGGATATGAGGCGAGCGCTCGAAATTCTTGAGAACTGCGCCATCTAAAGCCGCGCTCCTATTTACTGATTGTTGTTCAGGGATTTCCGGTCGTTTATGTAAGGTCACGCGTTGATTGGAATTGAATTATGATACACATTGAGTTATACAATCATACGTGTCGAGTATACTTGACCGTGTATAATGTCTGCCCTCATAGGTCATCTATGGCTTTATTGATTTACAAGCCTCTGCCACGGTTTAGAGCTCCCTCATGCGCTGTTAAAAGCGATGTCCGAGGCAATTTTCTGAACGGGCTGACCCTGCACTCGCACGCTGATTCGTTATTTAACTCTGCTGGTTTTGCCACTTGTTTTTATAACGAACTTTTTTTCGAGTGGATGTCACGGTGCGACTCGGCTGAGTCGCATTTAAGCTTTTTTGAAATTCCGAGCGAAGTGTGAAACTTCAAAGATGAATGAGCTCACGTTTGTCATATTCTTGAATCTCTTTTTTACTTTGGCTGAAATCGACTCGCTTTACGTTACACGTTGTAGTTAAGATTTTGCAATTTTCACTCCCGAATCTTTAAACATTTCAAGTTTGGATAACTTTAAAGTTTTTCAATTTCAGTTGCTTTTGTATATTCTGCCACTTTCTGACGAATTATTATTTTTAATTCATGTTTGATGCAAACACGTTAAGCATAAAAAGTTGCACAGCTTAGTCAACTTTTCCAATTACATAAAAATGTCTTCAAATCCAAAACTGCATGTTTGCCTAATTTTACCATACTCCGAATTTTTGTTTTATGTGAATGTTAATGTCTATATGCAGTGTATTATTCGACGATCAGTTCTTGTTTCTTCGTTGCCCCTGTTTTTTTTCGAATGGGGGTACAAATTCGTGTAAAAAAATTGTTTGAATGTTTTATTAGCGACGTTATGCGAACTCGTCCATGCACTCTTTCCAGCTAGAACTGGTCTCCTGCCTTTAAAGTGTTTCCTTTTCGCGTGTAAATAATAAATCCCGCGCATAAGATGGGGCACATTTACTTAAATTGTTTTATGGCGTCATTTCTGCTCCTTATAAAGTAGTCTGTCGTGCTAATTTAATACGAAGACTTCTAGAATATTCGAGCTAATGAGCTTGAGTAAATGCGTGCGCGCTTTTGAGGCTCGTCAAGAATTTCTCGTATTCGCGAAATTAACTCATTTTAATTTATATTCCTCCGCTGCATGATACGGCGTGTACTATACGAGCTAATTATTTAAGCGTGCATTTATTAAATACTTGATGCCAAAAGGGCGGCCAAATTATGTTATACAATTTTATCATCTTGCAGCTTAACAACATGACCTTTTCATGGGCTATCTTGGACTGCTGCTATTGTTAATTGTGCTGTATACATTAAATATGCTTAACCGTAAATACAGTATACGTAGAATGTAAACTTAAGTGTATACGCTGTCATAGTTTTATCTATGTGTACAACTAGAATGCATAATTAAAAGTGTCATACAAATACCTGCCTTCGTGAAGTGCGAAGAATTCAAATGAAATAATACCGATTTACATGTATTATAGTGGAATAAGGGGGGGTCGTTAGGGAATTAAGGCACATTTCCAATCGCATCTGAATTTTTCTGTGCTATTTAAAACTGTCTTGCACGAGTACTGTATTAGAAAATAAATTTGTTTCCAATGTTCCACGAAATATTTTTGGTATACATGTCACTTTAATTTCGACCAGTTTGTTGTGATTGATGAACGTAATATTGATGATGCAATATGGTCGACAAACATTGATAAATTAGTTTAGAGATAATTGATGTAGGTCTAATATCCAGCAGTAAAGATACAGTAGAGGTACTCTGGCAGAATTTTACGAATCTTACTTTGGCAGTCGTTAGGTCATGTATGCAAAATCGACACCTAAATTAGTTTTAAAAAGTACTCAAGGTAATTATCGCCATCTTAAGCCAATTAATGCATACATTACTTCACGACTGCTAAAGTACGATTCGGAAACTTCTGTTTGATTTCCTGCAACCGAAACTTCGATATTTTCAATTTAGACATTGAAGAATTCGAGAAAAGGATAATATCATTTAACTTTATTCGACCTTATTTAGTCGAATATGAGAAGATTGAAAATTTTCTTTGAAGATGTTCTTTAAAAACGCAACCTTCTGGGAAGCTGTACTTTAGATGCAAGAGGTTCAAATTATGAAACATATACTGTACCTGGACTTTAAAAGGACCATTGATCAAAACGGAACTGCATGTGGAGCATACTGTTTATTGATACGAGAGTTCATTGAAACTTATTTATTAGTTTTATCGAAGTCATGTCCTCAATACTAAAACGTTTATCAAAATGTTGGTCTACTTTCTGTTAACTTATTCAACTTTGATATGAAATTTCAAGCATGTAAATTGTAAACACTAATTGTTAATTTCATTGCCATTTTTGTGATGCAATAACGTTTAATTTTGCTAGATTATAAGAAAACATCAAGCCAGCTTTCTGATACAGGGATTTTGGAAACTGATATAAAGATATCAAAATATTTACTCAATAATGCAAATACATTAGGTAATGCACGGATAGCATTTTTGATAGATTGTCTACAGGCTGCTCGAGTATGTTTTTTCATCTTAAAGTTGCCTTTTTGTAAACTTTTGGTTAATAATTTGTTGGAAAACTTAATCGGATATAGGCTACATGTACGATCGCTGTTTATATTCACACGTACACGCGTCATTGTCGATCATGATTGTTAAGCTCAGGAAATAGTTGTCAGAAGTGTTTCGATTGGGTTGAAAGCATTCTTAGAACTTGTCAAATTCCAGATGACAAATGTTGAACGCGTGGATACTGTATGTTTACTGAAAGTTATTAATTTCTTTCGGATATTATTGCAATGTTGTTGCTGGATAAGGAATCAATCGTCTTTGTTGCTGTTTCTAAACGAGCAGTTATTGCAAATGCTCTCGCAATTCCGTTTTCACATTCACGTGGCAATTTCTTTTCGATGAAATGCCGATTTCCTTTTTGTCTACATAAAATATTAATGAGAAACGTTATAAATACTGAAAATAACCTATAAAAATGAATAAACCCTTAATTGATTGCTATTTGATACTATATCCGTACGATGACGTTGCTACTTCAGAACAATAGACTTGCTGATTGAAATTGGAATATGACTCCAAATTATGCTGGGAGGTTATGTAATGATATTATCATAATAGTCGAAGGAACAGATTGCCGTACGTATTGCGTAAGAAAAACTTTAAAAAATGTGACATATTAATATGGTAAGAATCGCACAAACAAGTAATTGTTAACGTACAGTGGATTATAATTAAAGCTTTTTTGTGTACTTAGTTTTGACAGAAACTATTTTTTCAAAACATAAAAGCGCAGAAGTTTATTTTCGTTGGATTATCTTGGATTTACCTTGCTCCAAGTGCAGGAGAGCATTACAATTGTCTCCGGATTAGTCGCAACCCCGTAAATCCGACCGTGAATAATCTTGAGCATTCTTTTAACATCGAAGTTCAGAATTTTCTTCTGAACTTCACATAGGCCTATTGTATATATTGTGAACATATTTGAAGTATACAATATGGTCAACTTTATTTTTATGCAAGTTGCATTTTCAGTATAATTGCGAAGTTGTCGAATAAATGTGAATACAAACTTTTAGACTAATGTTACAGTGAATTTTTAATTTATTTAATATGCTTATTGTTCTCACCAATTGTTGAAACGATTTCGGACGCATATTGCTTCACTTTCATAATCCCAAACTGGGCATTTGTAAAGCGGCCCCATGCATTTGGGTATTTACGGTTATAGTGGCATATACATATACACATCCTGAAACAATCTCAGCTATCCGAGAAAAGCACATTGTAGTATCTTTTCTAGAACAAACTTCTAGCACGCGGTAAACATCGGAGCTATACTGTACATGTACATGTACTTGTAAATGAAATGCGCTTCCACTAATATCGCACCTTGCTGTTGCTTGAAATTTGGAGCTTAGTCTAATTTCAAATTAGGATGCGCATTGTTTTCGTTTCTTGAGCTTGTGTAAAGTTTGAATAGTCTGTAAAATTAATAACCTCTTCGTATGCGGGGCATGGTTTCACCATTCCGTTAATTGAGTTCTTACGTAGCTGGAGAAATCCCAAACGCAATTTCATTTCTTACGGTTGAGCCAATAAGAGCTTAATTTTGTTTTTAATCGCGGCGTCATTTGAAGAACGCATCGAATGTCATCAGCGTAATACACTTTAGTTTTATCATAATGTTCCGAGATAGGCTAATATTACACATTTGCATCTCGGACTTTTCTAGCCTCGTGAATAGCATTATTCAGTTGGTATAATGCATTTTGGGATGAAAGTTTTCTTTCGTTAAAATAAACATGTCAATGTTTTTACAAGCGCTGAACATGCGCCTCACTAACTCAATTAAAATAAACATTTCAATGATTGGTTGGTAAGATTCCAATTTTCTCATCTTTCCGAGAACGAAGAACTTAGAGATTTTATTAGATAGTTTGCGATCTCAAAGAATGCTTACTTTCGACGTGCTTCTTTCAGCTTCTTTCCTGCTTGTTTTCAGCTTCTTGTTTAAAGCTTTGGGGCGCACAATGAACGCTGATATCAGCGTGATATATAGTCAGGGTGCTTAATGGCGCCACTACATACGTTGTGCTAGGTGAAATATTACGCGTAAAACCTTGCACATGCTCATTAGCATCTCATGATGAGCGTAGGACACGTTTTTACGGTACATAGGCGGCTTGCTACACCTTTGACCAATAGTGATCTGTGTGCCCCTCTGTCTTAAAAATCTGCTTTCGGAATTCCAAAAAAGAATGGTAAAAACATTCTTGAAAGCTTATCAGCGCTTATTGTAAGCTCAGGCTGGCTCGGCTAAGCTTTCTTTATGTGCGCCCTCATTTAAAAAGCATGCCGCATTCTTATCCAGTATGGTGGCGCTAGTGTACGCCGAGTGGTAAGCGCCTGCAATAAGCTTTCTTTGTGCTCGCACCCATACAGTATACAGTGTATATTGCAACCTTATGCTATATGGTGGATGCAAATTCTTTCTTTAGATATTTCAGCTTAATATAGGCATGTCTCTAATTTTGAGGACCGTGTATTTGACGATTAAACTTAAAATGCATCGTGTGACCGTTCATTAATCATACTGAATGTGGTTTTATACAGTTGTACATGATGAATTTTCGTCAAAAATATCTCCTTCCCCTATCTTCCTTTATATCCTGGAAGGACCCATACAAGCGTCCTTCTGACAATAGCTGCATGGTCTAACCCATTCCTCAACTCATTTCCTTCAATTCTCCAGATCTTATTGGAATGAGCCATGGATACATTCCATTTCTTCCCCCCAGTTTATGCCCATAGCTCACCTTGTTGACCTTTAATACGCCATCATCATTTCTTTGGAGAATTCAAAGTGGAGTTCCACTCGTAGAAGACACTCGTACTCAACGATTGATTACGAGTACTTTCTCGTAGTGCTGATTGATAGCGTTTCAAGGGAAGAGATGTTTTTATTGGTCATAATTTCGTGATTTGTGCAAAAAAACGAATCAGTCATTTTAATCGCTCCCAACGCTGTTTTTCTCGATCAGGTGTGCACCGGATGGTTTGTTTGCTCGGAGCTACGACGCTTCACCCATAATAAATCATCTTCCGCAATTTTTCTTACTGCATCAGAGGAATTTTCACGTTTCTGGCACTATATTGATTTTTTTTTTGCTTCAGGGAAAGTGTGAAGCGGGCCGGCAGCCCCAATCTTTAACCTATTGGGATTTATTGTGGCAGATGATCGCCATTACCATAATGGTTTTAATGCAGGTTAATGCGGATGAGTACAATTTTGTAAACGAATGAGGTTCGGAGCGGGTCAAATGTCAAGCCGTGCGTGCCTCCCATGACCTAGTTTTATAGTTATTTCAGAGAAGAAGTAAAAAACATGGATGAAAACGAGGCTATTTTTCCGAAAAATGCTTCTTCACTTCTCATCTGGGGTGAATTGGGGGATGTGTCCTAGAAAATTCCTCATTCATGTCATGGCGTTTTGAGAGCAGCCATCCATAAAGAGGAATTTTGAGTTTAATATTATCTCAATGGAGTTGAGGAGCATCACTGATTTGGCGGAAGCCTCTTTTATAATTCAGGACTACGCAGCATGAATTTTTTACCCATTTTTTTTGCTCCGTTTTTTTGATAACAAATAACACTCCAGCTTGCCGTTTTACTGATGTCACCATTTGGTGATGTACACCTCCTTCTGTCTCGCTTTTTTATGGGACATATTCGACGAAGAGAGTAGCGTATGTCATTTTTTTTACAACGATGGCCTTATTTTTCAAGCATGGCACCGTGTTATTAGCATGTAAAAATAACGCCAAACGAACCGTGCTCTAAAATTAAATAAAACGCGATTTAAGTCGCGGAATGATACTGCTACGACTCTTGGATTCGAAGGCCATTTCTACGATTCAGAACTGTCGAATTGCTTCGTCGTATTATATACCCAAACTCCATTTAAAAAGTTCCGCGATAGCGTGAATTGCGCATATTTAACGTTTATTCAAATGCTTGGAAGCACATTTGGTTTTATCTGGTTTTTTTTGCGATGATATATTACGTTTGGAATTCGTTGCATTTCAGTTATCAGACAGAGTGCTGGGAAGCGCTGAATAGCACTACTCGCTTATACGCTGTATTGATGCATAAAGGAACGTCTTTTATAATAATTCCCGCGCAAGAAGTTACCTTTTCTTCAGAATTACTGAAATGTTTAATGCATCATGCCTGAGAATATCAGTTCTGGGATTATAGTCTACCATTTATTCGAATTTTGAAAACTCAAGACATTTTTTCCGAGGAAATATGTCGAATTCCCTCGCGTCTATAGGGCAGCTTCGGGTTGAATTCATTTTCATCTTATTGAATGCGCCAGGTATATCTGCGAAGAACACGCGTTACTTTACAATAGATGCTTGAGACTTTATCACACGGAGACATCTGGCGGTTACCTCTGAAATTAGGGTTGGGGAAATCTTCGAGTAGCCTACAGCGGATGATGTAGAAGAACAGACTTATATGCAGTGCCGGGGATTTGAAAGGCGATGAGAACATTTTGGCGTAAAATTTAATGCTAGAATATTATAGCAATATTGCACCATGCTTTCACCAACCAACTTAATAGAACCCTTTTAAAATTGTTATATAGAAAATTCTCAATTCGGGTTACATTAATCTGTACAGCATTAGGGCAAGAACCCACTGAATGCTTATCTTATTGCAGGCGTTTACCACTCGGCGTACACTAGCGCCACAATCTGAAAGCAGACTTGTAAGACACAGAGTGGCACATTGATTACTATTGGTCAAAAGTGTAGCCATCGATTGTATACCACCTATGTACCGTAAAAACGTGTCCTGCACTCATCATGAGATGCTAATGCGCATGTGGAAGGTTTTTACGCGGAATGCTTCACCTAGCATATAGCACACTGACCATCACGCTGATATCAGCATTTATTTAGCGCCCCAAAGCTGGAAACAAGAAGATGAAAAGAAGCTGAAAGAAGCACGTCGAAATATAAGCATTCACTGCGTTCTCACTCTTATAGTAATGGACTTTATATCAGTGCCAATATACCGGACAATTTTGCATATTTCAAATTGTGAAATATGTTGTCTTAAAATGAACATATAATTATTAAATGGCAAATTCATCTTTCGAGCTGTTCGTGTATTCATTGTATTCTTATCTGGGCATTCATTATATTTGATATGCCATGTGTAAGTTACAGAAGGTATACGATGATCATGATTGTTTTTGAGCGACGGAGGAAGACTTAACTGGTGACGTCAACAAACATCCTTGTAACTCGAGTTGCAAATGCACGTACTATAGCTGTATACATGTATAGGTTTTTAGTAGTTTTCTGCTCTCGTCTCCATTGATTGCGGCTTTGCCCGGATCGCAATTTCCACATACGAGTCAATGGCTCATGTATCAAAACGTTAATTCCGCATCTTAGATATTAAGGATTTCTGAAGGGCTATAACTTATTTCACCGCCATTTATTAGGCTTGAGTGGATTGCGCTCGGGAATCACTTTTCTTTGAAGATTTTACGTGTTTTCCTTTTTGCTTTTCCATTTGTTTTATGATGCAACGCGAATCTCGTATGTTACCCTGTTTATATTCGGAATGTCAAATGTTAGTAGGTTATGTCGAAGAACTTGTTTGACGAAAAGAAAAGGTAAATTGCTCATTGTGTAGCCAGGATTGAGTATCTTTGTGAAAAACACAAACATAAAAGATGACGCATTTGTTTAGGACAAATTGCTGTAGCATCTCCTGAGTCACTAAATAGTAGATGGGCTATGTACTTACGTATGAGTAGCATTTTAGTAGTTTTTTCAAAAGTTGGGACATGCTTACATTTTATTTTACTCTTGGCGCTTTTTTGTTTTTGTGGTGCATTTAGTCATGTAACCGGTTCCTTGCTATATGCATATTGCATTGTTTGCAGTATCCGTAAGCCTGGCTGAGTTCACATGGGTGCATCAAAATACTCTAAACAAACTTTGTTGTGGTAACCTTGATGCCCATACAGTAATATTAGCATTGAAATTGTAACTGTATGTCTGAAAAGCACCTGTACTTGAGTTATTTAAATCTGCTGTTTACAATATGTTTGCTTAAAATAACATGACTTTAAGCGCTTGTTTGCCTTTCAAATTGAACTATACGCAGTTTAATTTCAAAGTTTGCCCTCAGCTAGTCAAAATGGGTCCAATATCAGCAGCTGTTTTCAGTCAAGCCAAACTAACTCTGTTCGTCCACTGGACGATACGACTTTTTCATATCTTCTCGGTAGGGCTGACTTATTTTGAATGCATTTCGGAGTTTAATCAAAACATTGCTTAAAATATAATCCCGAGTTTCATTTTGACCAGAGGCGCTTTACTGGGAATGTTTATAACGCTTTGGGCGGTCATCATATTTTCAACAAATTGAATAAACCTGTTAGGCGCGCATTTGCATGCGTGCCATTCATTCCGCTAAATGAAAAATCAATAATCATCCGGCTGAACTCTTCCACGTCCTTTATATCAAAATATGAAATGCTTTACCTGCTCGACATGTACGTGTATTTGGCCTCATCCCGTATTATCGGAGCATTTTGGATAGCATTCGGGTAATGCAGGCTTTAAAAAAAAGCATCGAGGAAAATTTGCCAAGAATTTGATTATGGTACTCCTTCAACTTGACGTCGATTTTCGTTATTCTCAGAGATGAAATTTTTTTCATCCATATACATGTACATGTATACGCGCGTCCTTTGCGGCATTTTCAGAATCTACTGCTATTGTGCTGCATGGAGGCAGCTAACCGTAGGCATAAACATGGGGAAATATGGACTTCGTATAGACGAAACTGCATGCACGATGGAGGCAAGCTGATGCACCGTGACATGTGAATAGCATTTTGATGAGACAATGGCTCGGAATTGGTTGGAGATGCTTTCACGCCGAGGATGTTCGCGATGTGAGGGATATGTAGCGGCATTGTTTACAAAACAATAGTCTTATTAATGAATCTTGTTTGGATTTTCAAAAACCATGCAGTAGGGAGAAATTTCAGTTTGCGGTGTTGCTCTGGCCCTCTTTATGCTCCTATCCTGTGATTATTTGGACTTGTTTGACATGGACGAGAAGAGTCTTTGCTGAAGCATAAATACTGGTTCGAGCTAGGGTTAACTTAGGGCTTTATACGAGTTTGCTTTCGAAATCTGACTGGGTGATTTCTGAATGACCAATAAAAGCTCGATGTGTTGCTGACCCGTGCATCTGCATTCGGTGCTGCATTTGAAATTCATGCAACCATTTTGCTTCGCAGTTGTTTTCTTGGGAGTGCAAATAAACGTGGACTCCTGCAGTGCAGTATTGCGATATGCACGAGCAGCATGCATTATTTAAATCTCCAAACAAATCAATAAAAAAACGCTTGTGTATTTAAATCGAGGGCCACCAATTCAATCCCGATGCACATGTCCCATTGTTATGTTTAATGCATTCTTTAACCGTGTCTGTCCGCTTTTCCTTCAAGTTGAATTTATATTGAACAATTGCTCTATACAGATATAAAGTATAGCATATTTTATTTCAATACTTGGTGCCCTGGATGTTTGGTATATTGCACATGCATTTGAGTAACACAATAAACAACAGCAACGGCAATTTATTACTTGCATGTACTATCTTAGCAGGTTGAATTCCTTGAAATATGCTATAATCTGCATCGCACGTACATATATTTTACAGAAATAAAAGACAGCCGAGTGTATTTAACTACCTACATAGTAGAAGCGATTATACATTGTTCTAAAAAACAGTACACGTTTGCATTAGATGCGCATGCCTCAATGTGAGATAATATATTATTAGGCCTAAAACATATACTCTGCCTGCACATGTAATTTAAAAAAAACTGTCCTTGAAAAAAATCCAAGAAAGATTTAAACATGGCCGAGTTTTAGAGTCGAGATTAAGGGATTGAATGATTCGTTGAAATTACACTACAGTTTTAAGGGAAATGCGAAGAAAAGTGAAAACTGAACTGCATAAAATTCAGAATTTGTATTTATTCAAATATTTACAAAAGTTATAGCCCAGGCAATAAAATACCCATTATTATGTTATTCGTTGCTTCGTATGTTATAAAAACTTAATCGAACTCGAAAAACTTGCGAAAACTTCACCTTGTGTTCTTTCAAGTTGCCTCATAATTTTTGAAATTGTAGGTATGTTTATTTCTTGTTTTCATTTATTCGTCCATAAACCAGTGATAACGCTTCCTCTTAACGCAATTGTTTTTCTTATCTTTATACAAGTTCACTCATAAAATTCAAATTGGAGGAAACTCAGAGCTGTTGCAAAGCCTTCTTATTACCAGATTATAAACCATAATAATCTCGTAAAAATTTCGAAATTTTAGATTTATATCTCTTTGCTAGTAGAGATCTTCACACAATCTTTTTCAATGAAGAACTTCAGAAGAAATCGCGCTGCTATCTCGAAATGGAGGGCCGTTTGCGTTACACTATAAAGGTCAAAAGACTTGCTCTGATTTTATTTTTGTCAGTATACACTCGCTGTACTTTCGTATGCTAAACCCCGCATGTTACTTCGAATACCTCGATGCCAAGGTAGACATTGAATTCATACGAGTTCATTGAGCTCAGTTTACCAAAAAATTCACACTGCCGAAATTAGTTGATAAGCGTAAAAGCTACTGCTTTCGCTCGGTTGCAGATTATTTTTTTCAAAGTCAGTGTTCTCGATCTCAGCAGGTGTTGGAAACACACCGTGTGCGGTTGGCGTCATGATTGCATTTTTTGATTACACTGAAGGGGCTAACCAACTCCATTTCATCGAATGCATTTCATTTGGCAAGTTCATTTAAGACACCCGGATGGTGCGTTTTTTCTAATACAATTTATATCTGATTGAACAAGAATCTTATGGATGTGTTGGTGCTCTCAACGTGTCACTTTGATTAATGCGTTGACCTGCTGATGGAGCATGGGTAGATCTCCTCGCCATCTCATCTGGAGCTGAAAAACGCACTCACATCCTTGCCATATATCACGTTGTAAAATCAGATGAAACTATCAGATATCCTTTTTTTCTTCGAGCCCATGCTCTCTATCATGCATTTGTAACCCTTGAAACTCGTTCTTTGCGCAGTAAACTTCCAATCTTATTACAGTATATAATAACAATATGCAAGGGATATCGGAGATGCACGATTCAATACCATGATTGTCTTTTTGCTGTTTAAACTGGATTTTCATAATAAATAGAGAAAAAAGCACTCATCCATGAACTATGGTGCTTATTTCTCCAGAACAAACGTTAAATTCGAATTTAACAGTAAACGTGGCTTAAAGTTTGTGAATTTTAATCTGCATTTGAATACTTATACTGTACGTTGTGCATCGATGTCCACTTTCCGAAAGGCTAAATGTTGGCCATTTTGTGAAAAGTGCGAAAGCTAAAAAATCGGCCTAGCTATATAACGTCTACTTGAAAGTGGCCTTTTATCCGTAGGCATTTACCGGAAATGTTAAATTGTGACATCTTGGGTAACCTGCACATACACGAAAGCTTAAAAATGGACCAATTGAGAAGTTTTAGCATTTTAATAGAATCTATCAGTAACGGCGAATCAGGTAAAGAAAACTTCAGCATGCAGATGGCGTTACTGGTTTGAAAATCCCTTATTAGCCATTCGTAATTAAGTGGGACTGTCAATCAAACGAAATGGATAAATAGTGGCTACTGCTTGCATTTCATTGGCACGCCCTATTATTGCATGTAATGTGATTTTTTGTTTGTTTGTATACTGTATATCGTCATTCGACTGTTTGATTAGAAACACACTTCTCATACTTGATTACATTGTAGCTTACGGATATATTTTGATTGTCTACAATTTTCATAGTGTAATTGTCATTTGCATCATTACATATGTAGTTGATATCGACTAGTGTGCATGCACTTGCAAATGTGATGTAAAATGTGTTGCTATAGCATTACGATAACGATTTAAAAACCGTGTAACACGTTTGGCCATCAACGAGCAATTTTATTTCGATTACCTCGTGATTTATCGTTCGTTTTGACAGTTCAAGCTGTAAATATTTAAAAAAAATCAGAAATTTCTAATTTTAAAAAATACTCTTGGCATCGTCGCATCCTTGGAGATGTCAATCCTGATGCTGCTCAAACAATGTCGCTTCCTGCCGTTGCATGGATTTATACGAATATATTAAACGAAGGTATGAGCAACCTGAGTACGTCGAAATAAAGAATGAAAGAATGAAATATGAAACGATATATTTTAATGCAACATATGGCATTTCTCCCACACCTTGCCCCTTATTGTTGCCAAACTAAGTGCAGAATAATTGAATGCTTAATTTTCTACCACTGTTTTTTGTTTGTTTGGTTTTAGTCACGCGCTTCATAATCCTCGAGTAAAGCTCAGTATAAAGCTGCTTTCAGATTAGAAGATGTCAGATTTTTTACTTCGTACTTAATATCCCCATATGCTAATGCTAGTTTAATTAAACAGTAACATCGCATAAACGCCCCGCGCTAATTAGGCAGTCAGTGTGAACAAATTCACGTTTGCTTTATGGATTATCTTTGAAACATGTCACCAGTATTTTTTGCTCACGGAGACGTATGACAGATTTGCACCAATGGCATTCATTTGTGTAATTGCACGCTAAGAAATGCGCAGCCTCTTGCATGCAAATTATTGCATGGTCTCACATGCACTCGGTAGCAGAAGGTGAGCAGCAGAACGTTCAAAATCATCGCTGCATGCCAGAAACGGAAATACACTATAAATATTTAGCCGTACGAGAATCTGACTAAAGAAGATAGCTTGGAATTTTGCCTAACCCGTATTCAATAATCTTGAAAAATGTATTCCTGTAAAATAGTTTTATTTTAAGTTATTCTACAAGGTTCATTTCAAAAGTCGTGCAGGCACATTATGACATATCGATGATTAATTCTGAAAAATTGGAAATGTATGGCAGCTAGAGCTAAGCCCAATACCAGAAATGATAGAAACTTAGAACGTTTAAAACACGTTGATTAAATGATATTTTTCTTGTGAAGTACTTTTTATTCCAACTTAGAAATAAGGTTGCCGCTTTTCATCTTAAGGTTCGGAAATCAGCCATATTTTTCAATATTTTTTTTTTTCTAAATAACTAATTGAACTAGAAAATTGACAGGAATTTCAATTGTAGAGAAAATTAAGCGCGGTATCGACGTTTCTACATGTACCTTGGGATAAAAAAAATACTTAATGTACAACTTAGCATTTAAAAATCAATTAAACATTTAAACAATTAAGCACATTAAACATTTAAGCAATTAAACATTTAGCTCAGTTTTGAAAATTAATTTTCAATATTATAAACCATTGTGCCAAATAACCAAGAAAATGTCTGATAAATGTTTTGCTTCATAAGCTCTGAAAAAAAGTTTTTTTGCAGCTGTATAAATTTTACTTCAATGCTGAAACTCCTTTTGGCCAAAACCAAATCGAAGTGATGCGTAATTGCGACGAACCAACAGACTAATTTGTAATTTGCTTGATGTTATTACCAATTAACGTGAATAATCATAATTAATCCAGAGAGTTTTACGTTGTTATCTGAACATTTTATAGCCTAAACGGATTATTGAATAACAATTTTGTGTTTGGTTGGTTTTAGTTAGTTTGGAAATCCTGCACGCCATGAAATATTAAACCGCGACGTTATGCGGTTTGACTTCCGTTAGGCGAATGAATTTACATTCAAAATCCCTAATTAAAAATTCCCGCATAAAATATATTAGGAATTATAAAAGGGCTATAAAATCCTACGCGTTATCATTACCGCGTGCGTATATCCTTAATTCTTATCACAATTCCATAGGTTGATGCTCGCGGATTCTGCAGTGGGTTTATGATTAATGTTTCTATTAACATTCAAACATGGCATCGAGGCATGCTAATTAACGTTATTAAACGAGCATTAGTTTATTCCCAGCTGTTTTGAATTCCAGGTCTTTGCCTAAAGCCATGCTACGAGATAACACGTTGAAACTCATTTTCATCCATCTTTCGAGCATTATTCCAAGCTGAAACGTGAGCTTGCAATTAAGCCATATTAATATGCCTCGACATGTAATTCTGTGCTCTCGTTACTGTGATTTATCGTCGATATGAGCCGAGTTATTGTTTTCATTTTGTATGCCAAAGATAACTCCGCATACGTCGTTTTCATGGCGGTGTACCTGCACGTATATAACCCTTAAATTCGTTTTTAGAAAGTTACGACGAAGGCGTATCATAAGAACAAGAACATCAAAGTTGCTCTAATTAAGTTTTTCCTTTTTTTCCCTGCAGATCACCTGAAAGGTCAGCTGGACGAATATGCCCTTCTGCACCCGAAGCTAAAGGTTGTCCGAGCGAAGGAAAGAACTGGTCTGATTAGGGCTCGTCTTCTTGGAGCGGCCCGAGCCACTGGTCAAGTACTAACTTACTTGGATTCACATTGCGAGTGTACGGAAGGTAGGCTTAATGTTTAACTTTTATTTACAAATTTATCACTCATCATTTGAGCAAGATTTGCATTGCCACGTAATGTACATGTATAATATACCTTAACATTTTTTTTAGATAACGTGTTCAACTAGGGTTATCATTTCCCTAAAACTCTTTATTATAGTATCTAAAATGTTGCAACTTCTTTGTACCATGCAGTTGTTGAAACTTTCTGGCAATCATTTTGTTTTCCAATTTTGTTTTGTCATATCTTAATTTACGTAGTTGTCTACGAGTTGTTTATCTTCCTACGTCATTCTACTAGGCAATTCTGAATAGTAGATGTTATTTATGTAAATTTTAGAGGTCGTTGAGTTGAAACATCCTCAAAACGCGCAAACAGATGCTTCATGTTTTAATAATTACATTATCATAAGACCAAAGAATCAAAGTGCCAAAGGTCTAGGGGAATTCTGGAAAATGCGTTGTCTGCTACAGTGTTGTCTCGATTCCTTAATTTTAGAAGAAGAACAAAATGCATAAATTGTCCAACAACTGCATCTAAAATTCATATCTGGCACATTCTTCGTCTAGCATCCTATTTTCTGACAATTCAACCTTTTATCTCCGCAACTCTTTCGATCATCATGTTTGCTTAAAAATTTCAAATTAGTCTTGTGCTTAATTCTACTTGTCATGCACGCCAGCAGCGCCGTTTCTAAACAACACATCGCACTAAAATGCCTGCGGTAACGCATTCTAGGAATGAAATCAGCCAATACAATTGTATCACGGTCTCATTGGCTGTACAATCTAATTTTAATTTCGCCGGAAGCTTCTCTTTGCGAGAAACCGGGCAAGTTGGCTTCTAGTCGTAAAATGGCTTTATTTCCCGAAGGTATCCTGACCACGCCGTAAATCAAAGGCAACGTTTCCCCATTCCGGATCATAACTCGGAATAATAACAATTATTTGTTTGTTGAAGCCCGTTCCGTTGTTCGAGACCACCTCGCCCTCACGCCATCTTGAAAATTCTCATCCCACGCATGACCCCCATTGCCTCGATTTTCTTTATTTTTCGCTTATGGTTTTCTCCTCCCCGTTTTTATCGTCCATTACCAATGTGAAATTCGTGACGAAACACATGACTGCCTTTCAATATAGCAATTCGTAGTTTGAGTTAAGATGAGTTGGCCGCACCCGCTCCCAGCCCGCGTCATAATGGCAGCCATGCGTCTCCGACCACCGGGAACTGTTGGAGCAATCTGATTTTAGGGGTTGGTGCCATCGCGGCCAATCTATCTGCATTATTCCCGTTTCGATATTTGAGGGTTAATGCCTCCTGTTTTCTTCTCGTTCCATGGCTTTAGAGCGTGGCCAAAACCCTCTCGAGGGCCACTGCGGTCTACTTTCCGATAATATAGCGCTACCAGAATTGGTGGCTCCTGCTCGTTACGGGGCTCGATCGCTGGGAATGGTAACATTGATTGCTGACCATAACCAGTAGTCGAACAATCAATTTCAATCACTCTTGGAAACAGAAATTGGTCCCACGACGATCTGTTTATCAATGAAGTGGCTGAAGTTTTGTTTCCACCTCGTAGCCACTTTTCTTCAATCTCTCCCAACTGCTCGCTCGGTGATTGCTTCATGGCCTGGGTGGTCTTGTTGAACACGTATACCCTAACACGGACCTGACTCGACACCGATTGGTCTGTCATTCGAATCGATTTAGAACCATACGTTCCAGAAGAGCGAGGGCTTGCGATTGCGAGCAAACCATAAAGTTCTGTAATGCGTTGCTTGGAGTCAAAGGTTCGGCTTCAGCAATGATAAGCAGTTGCTTGGCGTAATTCTTTCGAACAAAAGATGCGCAATAATAAGTCTTTTTCTTCCTTCTATATCAAACATCTGCTATTATAATCTAACAGGCCTGAAATTGCATCAGTAAATTTTTTTTGGATATAAAAACATACACAGGCACGTCCTTGTCCTTAAAGAATCCTTTAGATAAATCGAGCGAATTCATCGTTTGTATCTTCTTGGGCATTGTTCAGTTATCGAAATTCTAGTTTTTGGGCTGCAATTTATACCGTAAAATTGATGACTATAGACTAATTTTTCACTACTAACGTTTATTTATGCGCTCAAATTGGTAGTGAAAACTCGAGGCTCGTTATCAACTTTATATCAGATGCCACTTTAAAGATGCCGAGAATGCAATTTGCACTTGCGGAAAAACCAACGAATCACACACTCAAGTACAACGATATTGCACCAAATGCACAGTATATATACATGTACTCTAAAAACGACCTAAATCCAATGGAAAAGACGCTGATTTAGAACGTTTTGGTAACCTGTCATTTAATAATTGTTCAACTAATGAAGCCCAAAACCGCAACTTTTGATGAACGTTTTAATGCCTGGTTTATGCAGATTTATGGGCGTTACCATTAGTCAAAGAAGCTGCACACGGCTCCCTTCTCCCAGGTCATTAATTTGTTTGCAAACTGCGAGATGGCCAGCTTGATGCTTATCATCCACTTCGCTAATTTGCCAATGCTAGCTGCGTTTGACCTAAACAACGCTTTTTTGAACATCGTTGGGCTTCATCGCAGCCCTCATAAAACCGTCTTCAGCGGAGGGATATAATGAAGTCTCGAATTGTTATGACCGTATTTACGGCTTTTCTCGATTGCCGTTTGCCCAATTTCAAATAATCCTTTGGCAACATTTCTGCGAAAGGAGGAATTTGTTGTCCTTTGTAAGAAAGCTGCAGAATTTAATGGCATCGATTAATGCGCGTGCAATTACATTTAACGAGAGTGTAAGCGTGATTAGCTCGACAACGAGAGATCAAATCAGGGAACTAACAATACTGTAACGAACTCATAATGAAAGCAGATTAGCGAGGATCCACTTAATTTAGCTGCGTAGAGAAGAGTTATCTCGTCGCACGTGTGAAATGAGTAATCAAGATCAGTCGTTATGGCATAGCGAACATTTTCAATTTTGTCAAGGAAGGTTTCATCACGTGCCTCCATGGCATCTTTTCAATTTTGAATGAATTTCTGTCTTTGCAAAATTTAGGTACTCGACGCGCATAGTTCTATCCTGAAAAGCATCTATTTCGAAATGCACGTATTGGGAAATACACGTATAACCTTCAATTTTTAGAAAGTTGAATATCATTCATGAAGCTTTTAACTACTGCATTAAGCTCAAGTATTTGAGAGTAATCGCAGTTCTGTGTCACGTCATTGCCCATGATATGAAATTGTTGCATCTCATCATTGCATGATCCTCTTTTTCATTTTTAATTAAATACTTTTTGATGAAAAAGGGCTCTAAATTCGCAGCGAATTGTGCTCATATATTCTTCTTCAAATTACATCCGCAATATTGCAAAAATCAATTTTTTGCCCATCCATGCGTATGTGAAAAATCGGTCATCCATACAAATTTGCGAATTGAGACGTGCATGATTGGTTTAATCATTCGGAGTATTTTCTCACGAGGACAAAACAAGTCCATTTGCAGCATCGGCTACGTTTCCTGATTAAAAATAATGATCAGTATTTGCTAGAAGAAAAAAAAAACACTTTAGTTGCATTATGGGAATGTTTCAATTTGTGATCATGCAAGTTTATTCGCATCACGCCTTCTCGAAAACGTTTTTTTTTTCCCAAATGCGAAAAGGACGATAATTAGCATGCTAAATGAAGCTAACGAAATAAGATTTTATTGGAGAAAATGCTTTGATATCTCGGATACCGAATCCGTGCAAAACGAAATTAAAACTGCACTTACTGGCGCTCCAAAAATCTCTCGCACATTCCGTAATTGGCGTACGTGCGAAAGCTGCTCTAATGCGCACTTCGCAGCTGCATATAAATGCGTTGAAATTAAAATGAAAAAGCTGTTGTCTAGATGGAATTTTGGTTTTGGCGCTAGAATATCCATTCAATTGTCATCACCATTTCGGGCCTGGTCCCATTTGCGCCTTTTTCCTTGGTTTTATGGTCCGTGCTATAATCCCGTCCTCGTTCCATCCCCTGGGATGGCTATAATTGCTACTCGTGCTCTTTAATAGTACGTTTCGGTCCTTGGCTTACATCATCAAATCGCTTTTTTAATGCCGGGGGATGAGGACGGGGATGATGCGTTACGTGCATTTTCCACAAAATTACATCGCCATCCCCTCACTTAATACCTAAATAAAAAAAAAGTTGTACGCGTGAGCAATTACCGCGATGATTTTTTCGCACTTTGCCCGAATTAAAGCAAACATTAGAAAATGCGTAAGCCCATGCAGCCATAAACGCTTATTTTCGATAATAACGAAACTCCATCCTGAAAATAAAAATGTGATGCATCATGCTAGAAAATGATAGCGCTTTTTCTTTTTTTTTTTGTTCATTTAGTCAATTTTATTTCGAGTTGCATTACTGTTATTGCTCTTTTATGAGAGCTCGAATAAACGCTCGTAATTCGAAGCTAGGCACGAGGAGCTCGTCTCAGCAATTTTCCTTTGTCATTGAGATCCGGATCCTTCATTTTTATATTATTATCAGCTTAAAAATGGTCTATTCGTGTAATGTCTTTTTTTTTCCTCTTCGTCGTGTGACCTTTGTGTTCTCGTTATATACGTTCGGTGTTGCTGGAAAACGTTTTTGCGCCAGGCAATTGTTTAGAGTTAGATGTTTGTTGCGTTTTTCCAATGCTGCCAAACACGACGTCTAATATCCAGCTTGATTGTGATAAAAGCTGACCGCTATAAGGAACTCGGAAATTCTGCGTCGTTTTTTGTTCGTAAACGATGGGTACTAACAATGTAACAAATATCCACTGTTCGGGGTATACAATGCAATAGGTGTTTCCGTGGAATGTTTTTTTAAACGCAAAAAATGTGTTTCTGTAAAGTTTTTTTCCTCCCGTATCATCTTCCGGCGAAGATGTACAGGGTCGAGGCAGGTCGAAGCTAGGTTCATTGTATTGATAGGGCACGTGAAGTAAGATTTTAACCAGAAAATATTATGTCGTACCCCTAGCTGCTTCGGAGGGGTGCTTCTCAAAATTTTAACTGGCGGTGATAATGCATTGTCCCATTTTGCTATGGGAACTTGCAAATAGATAGGTTATTTCGACAAAATGCCTGATAAAATATTGGAACAATACAGATGTGTCGTTTTTCTGAATACTAGCCGTAAAACCCGGGCTGTACTTACCGATAGCGACTTGCTGAAGCGACGAAGTAGGCCTAATGAACGAAATTCAACGAATCATGACCGCTGCGCCCCCAATGCTGAAAGCGCCCCCATACCACTTCAGGAAAGGCGCTTCTTGGGGAAACTTTTCGCCCCCTATGCCACACACACACAAACACACATACATACATCTCTTCTTTATATACATATAGATAGATAGATAGATGCATGGAGCGCATATACATACTGTATATGCCGCACATGTCAATGCTTTGATTTTCAGGTAGTTTCTGTAGTTTGAGACATAATCTGGCATTTTAGATGATCATTTTAGTATATGCTTTAATAGCACTTTCAATAATTGTGTCTGGAGATAATGAGGCAAAGCAGGCTTTTCACTTAGCGATGTTCCTTGTAGCCCAAAATCCGAAACACGGTGTCTAATTAGTACAATTCCAAGTTACAAACTGTATATATAGATTCGCTCGAACCAAATTTTCCTTATTGTTTGAAGTAAATATACTATTTTGGAAGAAATCAGTTAAATTTCCATTTAAAGTGCAACTGGCTCAGATGAAAGTACGGTGCATGTACATTATATAAAAGTTCTGTTGATATTTGATTTCCTGAAAGATGAATACGAGGTAGTTATTTGAATTTGAGTAAGAGCCTGTTTACATGCACGTTTCTATCAAAATATTCAGAACGTAGACGTTTGATTAGCCGTATTTGAAAGGATTATCATTATCCTGAAACTTTTGAAGAGCCACTTTCACTTTTAACTGAGGGTAAATACTTTCGTAAACGACAGAAATCATCCGTTTTGAAATCTCCTACATGCATGCAGGTTATGTAAAAAAAATTTTGAAAACAGGACGAGATGGCTCGGCGAAAGTCGTGTACAGTATATAGATTTGAATAGAGATGAGCATCGATGCAAGCCCGCTCTCTCCTTATCATCGTTGCATAAAATCTCTCATTAGTCTCTCTTGATATCTGTATCCCAGTGACACGACTCATTTAATATTTAAACTGCTGCATTATTCCGGGCAATTAGATTTAATCTTAATTTTCATCGTTTGACGTGTAAAGAACTGATAGCTATACTTTCCTATCTCTGCTCTGATTTTCTTCAAAGAGGAAAGTTCCTACACAATTACTAGGACTTTTCTCATAAAAACACTTACTTTTTTCATTCCATTAAATCACATAATTAATACACGGATAACATTTTAATAGTCATCATAATTTTTTTCCTCCCCAACCCGTGTTCGTGGTCTTGTGAGCGTTAACCGTTTCACCTCAAGGTGAGGTGGCCGTGTTAGTATATTTAATCGGAAATGCGTGAGAGAATAAATTTCGAAAATTAAATCCTCGGGTCAGTTCGCAGCTTTAACCTTAACATGATTTTCACTGTTTTGGGCAAATTGGTGAACTGCATTTCTTGCACCCATGCCTTAGAAAATGAGCCTGACCTATAACGCGTTGTTTGTCGTTATCCCAAATTATAGGTTGTGTACATGTGTTAACACGCAATTTTACAAGAAAAGGCTGCATAAATTCAAAATTTGCAATTTTAAAAAGGTAAATTTTGGTAATAAAAATGCAATTTATTTTGTTTTCCGGTACTTTAGTTTTTCAACAAGGTGAAATAATAATAAAAATCTAAAAATTCCGAATTACATTTACTTAAAAAATAAAAATGTTTCTACGCTCTTAATATTTTTAATAAGATAAAAACTAGGCTATTTTGATGTTTTTTGTATTGATTCTGATGGAGAGATCAGATTTTGAGGAAAATTGCGTTGCTGACATACCATCCATTTCCTGAGGAATGCAGCTGCGTAGGAATAGTTTTGAGTGTCATTGTTCGATTGTCATCAATGCTACAAATGCAATGGTGCTGTTGTCAATCAGCCGTTCTGTATATTGTTCTAACAAATTCTCAGTTTTGGACGTTTCTCTATTGCCAGTGTGCATTGACTGCATATATGTCATGGCATTTTTGATTTTTTTCGAATAATCCATTTACTTTTGTCAAAATGACAGAATATCCCCTATAATAAACTTTTTATACAGACATTGATGGCATTCTTTTGGTTTTGTTTCTTTGCGAACATTAGGTTGGTTAGAACCGCTGTTGGATCGCATTGCACGCAATTGGACAACGGTAGTTTGTCCTGTGATCGACGTAATCGACGATGCCACCCTGGAGTACCTTCATCGTGATGCTACAGGCACCAACGTTGGAGGATTTGATTGGAATCTACAATTTAATTGGCATGCTGTCCCAGACAGGGAAAAAAAGCGAAGAGGGCATGCGTCTGATCCAGTGTGGTAAGTTTGTTTCCCTTTTTTTAATTTTTGTATTGCATTTTGTGTACACGAGATGCATCTTTGTACTTATGTCATTATAAATTCCAAATGTTGAGTGTGATAAGAACTAAACCGAAGCATTTGGTATTAGTGCTTGCAGGATGGCGTGTAATTATATTTTCAATAGATTCATGTGTAAGGCTTTCTGCGTATCTGTCTGTCTTTATTAATTAAATTTAAAAAAAATCTGAGGAAGATTAGTTGACAGATAATTAACTTCAATTAATGCTGCAATAATCTTGATCTCATAGACAAGGGAATACAATAAGGAATATATAAATGTACATGTACAGTATAAGCCTGACAAATTGTAACATTGAACGTCCCATGAACATGGTATGTTAACGTAATTTGAGGTACAATGCATAAATAAATGTCTGATGATCAGATAATTTCATGACTATTGCGTTTGTTATATCAGCTTTTATGCCTAAATCATCTATTCTACATTATTTTTTACCTTATACGAGTACAATATATAAATTGCTGTATCTATTAAATCTATATACATATATGTAAAGGAGAGATGTATTTATATATGTTTGCGTATGGAGCCCCGTGGCGGAAGATTTTTTTGTTTTGTACGTGATGACGCAAAACGCGTACTAAACGAAAAAAAAGGATCTTCCGCTACGGGATTCCGTATATTTTACGGAGCCCCAAAACATGCCGCAAAACAAGTATAAAAGGAAAAAGAAAGAAAATAATCCTCCGCTACGGGGCTCCGTATGTTTTTGGTTTTTTTTCGTGCCAAAACTTTGGTGGGCCTACGGTCGCTTCGTCCCACTATCGGTACGTACAACAAACCAGCTAGTTAAACATACTGTATTTCCCAAACAAATTCTTCCAAAAGTTATATAAAAAAACTGGTTTGCTTAGATTCTTCCAGCGAACGTAATTTTTCTATTGCGAAGAGTTGATACGGCAAATAAGGACCATGGAAACATTTTAAATTTTCAGTTCATGGTTAGGGTATAAATGTTGGATAAATTGACACGCCATGTCTTCTCAGACAATATATTGTGATTCTGCTTTCAATGAGTTGAATGAAAAACTTTTCATCGAGAACGGTTCGCAGCCTTTCTCGCAAGTGTCAGCGACGCAATTTTCTTTTTATACAAATATGAAACTTTGCGAGCGTGTTTAGAATACTTTTTTCTTGCAGTAATCGCCACTCGCCCGGAGATTGTCGGCATCACTTATTCCAAACTGTATATTCTATACCGAATATTTATTCATAACGATTCTCGTACGTACTCCAGAAAAAAACTTACACCCTATTCCCAAGATGACCCATAAATCGGAAAAATCATAACAGCGCGCGTCAAAGCTCGAATTGAGTTAGGGTTGATTTTCAATTTCCTCGATCTCGGAGATTGTTTTCCAGGAAAGAAATTGTTTCTGGAAGAAAAACGATATTTGTCTCCTCGATCTAGACGATATGGCCGACATAAATCCCGAGCGGAGGCTGTTTCTCGAAGGGATTTAATTGCGATTGGTCAGCTTAAACGAGCAATTTTTCATTTAAGCATCATTGCATCGTCCCTCCTCGATGCTCCGTGTCTGCTGACCACTGGTTTTGTAGTAAACTGTTACTGGTGTTAGGCGGCGGTGCAGCGATGGCCAGTTTATGGTTTCACCTTTCCGCTCGACCACTTTCCCTTCAGCCTGCGATTACATGCTAGCTGTCTCGTGAGTAATGAAGTGAACTTCTCCAAAACTGCGAGCCCCGCAGTTTATCACCAGCGTGGCTCCAAATCCAATTGCTTATTTTCAAGCCCACTCTATCACGTTTGATGTAATTTCTTTTCTGCTTCACCTTTTCAAGGTGTTCGCCAATCATCGGGCTCAGCGTTCGTTTACGACGCCCAAATGAAGAAAATGTGCCATGGCAGGTGGAATTGACCGTGCAAAATTCGTTAAGCTCGCATGTCAGCCGCTGGAGCGCTGACATAATGTCCACTCCAGTGGCTTTTGTCGTTTCATTTAGCTGTTTTACTTTATCGCGGCGTTGATCAGCGAACGCATTGATTGCCCATGCATCTTCCCCAACTTCTTCTGGTTTCTTGGTCAGTGCTTCTCCAGCCGTTGCTTACGACAAAATCGAAATGAAATAAAGGATGGCCGTGGATGATGGTGGCACCTCTAGTCGACGAATTTGACAAAAAGGCATAGTTTTGAATGTCCAGGTCATGGAAACACCTGGAAACCCATTGGTTCAAAATGATTTATTTCAACTTTTCAACTCGCAGAGATTGTTGCGAGAAATAAAAACAAGAATGCTAAAAAATTATCCGGAAATGTGTGATGCAAAGTGCTCTCTTTGGTTAATTTGTTGGTCGTTTGTTTCGATGCGATCGAAATGCACTATGCGAACACAGTTTTTGTTTGACTGTCGTTGATACGAGGAAATGACTTTCACTAGAATCGCCCCGAGCAAATAAAATTGAGGGAATGCTCCATTGACATCGTGAAAGTGACATCTGGGCTGTATTTGTCGATTTTGGATCGTGTCAGATCACGTGTTTTTTTTTATTTGACGGAATTCCTTCGTTTGAGCGTAATTGCAGTAGAAACAAGTATTGCCATCAAATACGATTATAAAACAAATCATATATGGGGTCGCACCTCTACGTATTTTAGTCATCTGCGAGGGAAACGCAGTCTGTTGCTCTTAAAGGAGAGCTATAGGCTGACCATCCCACATCCGAAACCTTTTGACGTCACAAGTGGGGAATTCCACGACTGACCGCATGGGAGGATGCCAACAACCGCAGATTGCAGACATGAGTGACTGAGAAAACGACATCTATGCTTTCTTATGATTCAATCATCAATGTGCACAAACTTTGCTCCATGCTCACAATTATTCACCATAGTATATGGAAAGACCAGTATGTCAACTCCTTCCACTTTGATCCAACCATGTGCTCGCAGTGCCGCGTAGGTGCATTAGAGGTTAGCGTTCTCGTCTCACATTAGGTAGACCCGGGTTCGATTCCCGGGTCGGCTTTCCTCGATTGTGGCTTTTCAATCATGGTTTCCCAAAATCCTTCCAGGGCGAATGCCAGGATAGTTCCATATTAAATCGGCCATGGCCGTCTTACTATCCCTATCATGATGTACTGTATAGTTGCGGGGCCTTAGTGGGGGCTCGAAGGAAGTAGTAAAGAAGTAAAGTAGGAGTGGGGGGATGAGTCCCCGTTCAGTAAACTTCAGTTGGTAGCGCCCCCAAACGGGGGGTCCGTCTTAAAGGACTAAGCTCTACTCCTATACGTGACTCACCAAAGGGAACTACTTCAATGAGCTAGTTCATGATCGTTCACTAGTTCGAACCGGATTTAAGTGAACTAGTGTCAACTGTCGTTCAATTACTCAATTGATGGCGAATTCCAATCGTCCAAAAAGTGTACAATGGTTTACACCGAGTGTACGTTTCTGCACTCGTTCCATTCCATTGGTCCATGGTGCATACTTCATTGAAATCCGTGCACCCTACTAGACTATTCCATTGGTCCAAAAAAATGTGCACTGAGTGTATACTGACTACACCGTCGAAATAGCCAGTGTAGTCAGTGCATTCAACATGGCGGATTATGACGTCATGAGGTTGCACTGAACAAAAAGACACGTGATCAAGTTGCACTGGCAAGACACTGCACTGCACTAGTGTGGACGATTGGAATTCGCCATGAGTGAGCTATTATCCTTCCATTATCGGTTGGTACGCGTCACTCGTTTTGATTGTTTTAACATCAAAGGTGCCGACACGGAGTCGGCATACTGGTTATTTCGTATACTGTGATTATTCACCTCATGCAGATATCGCGACCTTTAATTATGTCGTTACGCATTAACAAACAAAAAAAAATCACAATGATGCCGTGGTAAAGTCCATTCTTAAGTTTTGAAACGAGCAACTGACGCATTGCTAGTAGCGCCACCTGAGAGCGATAGATTTTGCGTCATCCGTGGTTTTGAGCAGTCCTCTTGATTTGGGATGCGGCTTAGCGGACGCTTTCGATCAATTTGGCAAACAATCTCAGCGTGAACCTCTAATTAAAATCCTGCCGAGACAATAAGCCTCGGATGCTTCGCTGCGGTTTCTCGTTGACCCGGTCACGTGATGCGCCTAGGCACGCGGAATCGCTCAATGAATTTCTTTCAAATAATTCCGAGGAAATGGCGTCGTTATCCTGGGTGACAAACAGAAGGAATGGTCCAATCCATGAATGCGCTCGATACGCCCTTGCGGCCGGCAATTTTGATTGTTAGTCCTCCGAAAGATAGCCATCGTCCAGAAAGATGTCCAGCGCACGTGCACTGCTGCTGCGAGATTGATATCCTCTGGGAACGGAAAAGTCTCTATTAAAACGCGATTGCATTTGCGTTCGGCTTTTTGATGTATTTGGCCGTCGGTCACCTCCTTTTTCATCGGTGGGAGAAGTGATAAATTACACCTTCGGTCGTTGTGTTTGTTTTAAATTTTCCTGGGAAATGCCGAGCTTTTATAAATAGGTGCAAATAAATCTTGAGCAGATTTTGCGCGGGAAAGTAGGCCTAATGACGAACTAGATCCGCACGACCTCAGTCCCGAGTGGGCATTTATTTAAGCCGTCTCAGCTTCTGTTTAAATGTAATTGGATGCGTCTGAATTGCCGCACCCCGAGTGCAATAACATTATCGCAGGGTTTTTTTTAAAAAATTTTCTTCGATTTCTCGCACGTGTCGTTAAATGGTCTGGCAGAGTGCGATTCGCGGTCTAGGGATCTAGAAGGATTTTCAACCCGAATCGCTCGTTGTAAAGCTGTTTCCAGCTTACGTTCCGTGAGGTAGATTGTGTTTTTAATATATTAATAGAGTGAAATGGCGAAATAAATCCTCGCAAACTGTATAATAGGTCTTCGTTACCGTCTATCCTAGAAACGAATTGCTCTAGCGTACTCTTGAAACCTACACGATACCCCCAGTTTGCATCCATCTCCAACTCGTGGGGAAATTGATTTTTACCACGCACCTCTTTTTCTGAATGTTGTCTGAGAAATAAAAACGTAGGAAATGACATTGGAATAATTGTATTCCAATTTGTTTCCGTTTTATTCCTCGAAGCTACGGAAAACTTAATGTAAATGATGTGAATTTCAGAAGATTTTTTGCTCGTTTCTATATGCTTAATTTCTCGGTATTTATAAATTAATGTCAATTGAGTTTACCAAATGTTCAGATGTGACCCAGATTGCTCAACCCTCAAACAGTGCAGCGTTTGCTTAGTAAATCGGATGTCTTTCCGCCCGCACATGGCGCTACAAGTCGCCCAAAAATACGAGCATACACAGTGCCTATCTGCTAACAAACATTCATGTCTTTCTAACACTGTGTATACTTGCATGCAAATACTAAATTACTTGTAATAGAATTATTTGAGAAGAGACTTAAGCATAAAAAACAGCCTTTGTGGACGAGTATGCCCGCACATGGCTCTGCAAGTCATCCAAAAATGCGAGCTTATTAAGTGCATGCTAATTAGGGAAACAGAAATTTTCAACTTTCAGGGTATACAGTACATGCACATGTACATGTATACTATATAATACAGTATATAATGTATATATTTTTGGATAATTTTAAACGTGAAAAAGCATATCCTTTTTTGGCGCTTAAGGCGCTGCAATTCGCACAAAAAATGCGAGCATGATAAAGGTATATAGCCAAAAAGTTATTTCAACGTTCCCCGTGGAATTCGTCGGCGGTGGCGCCATCTGTGTCTCGCGCACGTCGAGGGATCATTGTTATGACCGCGCGGGATTCCGAGCTGTACTTTTTGAATTATGAATCGCTGTCAGTGATTGATTCGAAATTCTTCAGCCTCATAAAATCCCGGCTCGCTGTGGGATTTGCATAAAATTGGCCCTATTTCTAAAATGGCTGCACGGCGCGTAGTGTTAAATGTAGTTGTACATCAATTGCAAAGCGTCACCGAGGCGTGCGTTCATTCGTCAGTGCGTTTCTTCCGCCGCGCGACTTTTATCTGCGAGAAACAACTTCGCAAAGTCAACGTTGAGCAAATCAAGTTTTTTGACTGCGAAGTGTATAAATGTGCCTGGGTATCTGATCGTATAGCGGGAGTAAGCCACGGGGCTACCTGGAAGCCTCTTCCAGACATTGCTGGAGTCGAGGCTCGGGCGCGATAGGGATTAGGAGTTATAAAACAGGTCGACTCCAATTACGTTCCGCACGTAAGACTTTTATTCGGATCTCGACGCTGAGCACCCCAGCTTTTTACGTTTTCTTCTTCTACTTCGAGCCTATAGAGATCTGTTCCACTTCATAGATCCGTGCAGACTGCATATTTTTTCGCCTAGACCTATATGCATAAAGAGCATCGGTGGAGAAATTGTGATACGCACTTTCATTCTTTTATTTTTGTAAAAAAGTCTTTGGAAAAGGGACAAGACGCTACTAAAAATCAATGCTCGAAGATGTATCGTTCTTGGGCTGCAACTCGCCATGACGCACGACGTGGCGTAGACTATAGAATGGAAAATCAGATTACAAAAATCAAATTGGGCTTTCCTTTTTGCTTCGGCGAACCCATAAAGCTGCTCACTAAAGGGATTTGCTTGTTGCGTCGCGTGCGCCCCAGGAACATTCGTTAGGCAAATTGCACGTAAAAACTGCTTAATCCGTTTTTTTGTTTAAGGCTTCTTTCCTCGCGCTGAATTTTTGGCAACTTTTCGTGGAAATTTCGAGCATCATCCATGGACGCGTTAGACGTAACCCAATGGCTCGCCGTAAACATTTTGGCTTTGTTTGGCTTCACTGCGTTTCATAACCTTTGCGGCAGTGCGATTTGTTACTTGTTGTTGCGCATGTAGCAACAATGTCTTCGGGTTAGGAAGGTGTATTTTAGTCGTACCTATGCCCTGCCTTATTTCTTTAAAAGTAATTAAATGTGGCTTCTTTTGGCCGATATGCATGTACTGTCCATCCTACGCAGAGCTTGTCAAAGATGAGTTTCATTTCCAACAAAATCTCTCCATTTCGGTTGGCAACGTTACTTCAGTTGTTATGCAAAGATTATGTTTAGGGAACACGGTCATCTTTTACATTTTATGTCTCGCAAACATTATAGATAAGTCGAAAATCCCTGCTATAGCGCTTGAAATTCTGGTTTTGACAGTGCATGCTGCCCCTGACAGGCGGCTATCATTGCGTACACGCGTGTGTGTGTAGATTGCCAACATACGGGAGCAGTAATTTTCAACCGATTATGAATACAATGGAAATTCGTTAATAAGAACTCGCTTAATACGATTTTCTGGTAGTACAAACTTATTTCCAGACCCCGTTCTCG
>JAQGAO010000403.1:0-36024 GCA_034697705.1 Ommatoiulus sabulosus | reverse complement strand
GACGTCGTACACACAGGGATCTTGTCAAGTTTTTCTTTTTTTTTTTTTCAAGGGAACCAGCTTTTGTGTTAAATTTGCTTTCAAGTTGCACATTACCGAGGTGGATTTAACGAGAAGTGTCACGGATAAGGCACATACTCGGTTTGTAGACATGACAGTGGTTAACCGGAAATAACCCTGACGAATTGAATATCCCACGTTGAAACGTTTTGGCACGCAGCGCCGTCTATCGGGCCGCTGCCCGATAATTAATAGACATGCAAGTTGATCGTTTAGGTGTTACGTAAGCTGGACTTCTGTACATAATTACATAGAAGTCGAAACTCCCAAAATTAAACTCCGGTGTTTGGAATTAAGTCACATAAAACGAAAACGTGACCAGTATATACATGTAGGCCCTATACAATTTTCAACTTGATCTAACTTAGTTTAAAATATAAGTGTTCGCGTGCGTGAATTGGTGAAGTTCTTTATCAATGCCCCACCAGTTTTTTCCTCTTTTTATTTAATGTTTAATTAGGAAAGTCAACGTCATTGCAATGCCTGTTTTTTATCATCGTGATCACACTAAACTGTAAACTTTTATCTGTCGTTAATTTTAATCATCGAAAATGAATGTTGGGGGGATCCTTCGTGAGTCAGTACGTATATATATATATACTGCAACATTCGTTGTTAATCAACACCGCCTAAAATTCTTTTGTCTCGCTTTTAATGAGTTCTAGGAATAGCAGGAAATAGAAACCTGAGATTCGATTAACGATAAATTGTTTGTCTGTTCTTCGAATGACGGGGAAGGTGATTTTATGAGTAAATCTATTTTAAAACGTATAGGTATATATATACACGTATATACTGGAAATGGGGAAATGACTCCTATCGATTTAATGTGCATCTATTTTTAAGAGATCAGAAACACTAGGACTATGTGGAAGAGTGATTTGTTTATAAATCTGCTATTTCCACTTAATATAAAGTATATTATACGCACAGTAAAAATTAAAAATGTAAACATTTACTGTGTTTTCACCAGAAGTGATTTTCGATATGTTCTCAACGCGTGATTTTTTAAAGTTCAGATGTATGGAAAACAGCTATAACAAATAAAGCCATGGTGTTTAGTTTTTAGTAAGTTTCCAGTATACTTTTAAATTGGAAAGGGAAAGGGGCATGACTGTACGATGTAATATAAAACCAAACCATTCCCATTTAATTCCTGGATGCTGACACGGACTCTAGAGCCTGAGTGTGCTTATTGTACATTTTTTTTTCCTGTAAAGCTTTTTTGTCTGTTTTTAAATTTTGGCAAACCCATCCTTTTTCCTGTTACTCATCGAGATTATCTGGTGTGCGTGTGTACATGTTTGTATTTTTGCTATCTCTGCTCATGGCCAAAGCCATCCTAAACCAGACTTTTTTCCCCCGTTATACTAATATGAAAGTGATATCAGTTTTCTGGTGATTTATTTCTCGGAAATTTGTAGCGAATGTCTTTGTATCTTAAGCGAGATGGAAAATGGCAAAAAAAAAATACAAAAATAAAGCTCAACCATGCGACCGTTATTTTAGCGCATTTGCACAAATCTCTGCTTCACGATGCAGTTATCTTTGCCAAAAAAAATGCAAAAAAGTGCTATAAGCTGAACAGCTGTCATTTTGTTATGACGGGACTATCTCCTTGCACGTTTTCCTAAACATGTTTCGCAATAATTATGTTTCACTCGATGCAATTTTGGATAATTTAACGAACGTTTCTCTTGCACAACGTTGATTTATCTCAGAAACTACTTGCGATACAATAATTTAGAAAGCGCAGTGAGACCCTCTGTAACTTGAAATTCCCCACAACGTGCCAATACACTCGCCACAGTTGTATCATATGGTGTATACCAAAATCGCGAAGTTAAATTAATTGATGCATTTAATAATGCGTTTTCAACATCTCTGATAAATGGTCGGATTGCGCCACGAATCGCATTTTTGATCATAACGGTTGAAGTGGGTCAGCCAGAATTTAATTCTGAAAAATTGCGTTTTTTACTCGCATATTTACGTTGAAAACACCGAAGCTAAACTTAATGAGAAGGAAAGTTGATGGTGTATATACTGTATACTTTCTAACTTAACGCCTATAAGATTTGCATCATCGCATTGCATGTCACATTACAAGCAAGTTCGGTTGTATATTTTCAACGCGGAAAGTGTTTTTCTCTAAGAACAATTACAAAAAAATGCCACAAAAAAAACTTCAAGCACAACCTTGGTGGGTTTAAAATAAGCAAATTTGACCTACAAATTATCATGTAGGCAAATAATAAAAAATCCGTTATCATCTCGCAGTTCGCCTGTTTCTTTGTTTCTGTTGACGAAAGTGCGAGACGGTCATGTTTTCAAACAAAATAAAGCGCCACCTCCTGGCGTTAGGCGTGCATCCCCTCCATTGTTACGTTTTTATCAGTTTCATCCTACATTTTGAACATAAACGCAAACACGTTCCGATTCGCAGTGGCGTTACAACATTTTACACTTAATTGATTGGAGGGATGTAAAGCTAAATAAGATGAAGAGGTCAAATTTTGTTAGTTGCATCAAATATCAAGTTTGACCATAGATGACGCTATTATTCGGAAGGGAGAGAAATGTATTTCCAATGCATCGAAACTGATAAATTTACCGTAATGTTGACATCCTCTAACTTACGTGTTTTTTTTTTTTTAATTTTGTTAACCTCATGTTTAACCCTGATTTTAGTATCCGTAAGAATTCCACCATAATCCCGATTTGGAGTTCACGGAAACCTTAATTTTTTTTCTTCGAATTTTCGAAGAAATTTACGATCTTAAACAAACGCCCAGTCTGCATTTGCGGCCCGAGATTATTTTTAGGACACTTTAACAGAATCTGCGTATAGCGTACGTTACTCGAATCATAAACGATTAAGAGAGGGGGGGAAAAAGCTGATTTATTCATTTTTCTGATCAAATTTATAGTCCCGCGAAAAAAAGAAATCATTTAAATGCAAATGCAATTTCGGTAAATACGGAGGAACGATTCACGCTCTGCTGCTAATGGCCGCCCGTGGTCTCAATAAAAGCGCTCTCCTTTTCGATATAGGCTTTTATCTCCGCCATTTTCCGATGATAATTTGTAATAAATGATGCGGAAGAATAATTGTTGGTTTAATTATATTCGTGGTAACCCTTCTGGTTCCATGCCGCATATTTGTCTGAGTCACTCGGATGGACGTCAACATAGGGCGACCATGCATTTTAACGCAAAAATCCAAAAAAAAAAAAACGGATTAACGGGTTACTAGGATATAGGGCTGTTGTGATGCGTATCCCCCGCGGGCAGTGGGAGATAGTAGATAGTTGTATACCACAGGGTGACACTCCATTGATAATTTCACGACGGAAGTTAGGTGGCGCTGCGACTTTACGTAAATTCGTCTCATTCGTCGCAGCGAATCTGCATGTTTATATCCCCACCCAAAACACAGTAGGCCTATACGTATTAAACTTTTTTGATTTTTACTGCTCAAGTCTTCTAACGACACACGAGCCTATAGTAACACTGTTTTTTGTCGAAATTGACCATTTTAACCCAATATTTCAAGAAAGCGGCCATCTTGCAAGGCAGGTTCGCCAAGATTGCCGCTATAGGAGTATATTGTTGAACTGGAATAAGGCCGGTTGACATCATACACTTGTATACATGTATATAGATCAAAGAGTTCAAAAAATTGTCTACATGTCAAGATTAACACGAATGTTTAACAACCCACTTACATTTGACTTCATCCCATTTTACATGTATATTAATAATAATAATAATACTTTATCCGTTCAAATATAGAAGTTTTGGAAAGGTTTTACAATAAACACTTAAAGCCACCTATAGGTTATACTGTAGTTATAAAGCACCTTGTACTATATGTTGTTAATGATTCAGTGACATGATTCGGAATGATTATAGATTTTTGGGCGCCATGTTTGACCCAGCAAGAGGTATAAAGTGTCCTATACGCTGACAAACGCGATGTGACGGGAAGGATCGGGGGTGTTTGGTTCGCCAAAACACTTTCGCTGCTGGCGACAACGTGGCGCAATGGCGCGCGTACACGCACACAGGAGCGCCGTACTTCCAGGCGCCACGTGCCAGTGAGTCAGCCATCGCTCATAGAGGGCGGTAGGCGGCTTATTTTACCTTTTTTTTTGTTATTAATTTGTTGTTTTCCCAACAGTCTTGCCCCCCGCAAAGGCAGGTGTCCAACCCTCACCCCCTTCGTTCCCGCATAGGGCTGACGATTGGCCCGACGCCAGACGGCTCCACTCTGTCTCTCATCTGAATGTTAGCTGCGATTGCCACCCTCTTGTTTGTTACATCGGTTTTGTTGTAACTCCGTTACTACGAACTGGGGTTACTGGGCCAATTAGTTGACCGCTTAATTAGTCGCTAGCCAATGGTCGGTTTGCACCAAAAAACTCAAGTACAAGCGGTGATCACAGCGGGTTAATATAGGTAAAACTGGACGAAGTGAAATTCGAAGGAAATGTTCTTATTTTTCAAAAGAAAAAAAACAAAAACAAAAAAAAACCACACACACTGACATCTCCACTATAGTTTTGATATATATTTAATATATTCCATTATATATTTAATGGTATTATTACGATTCGTAAAATTCCCTGTTCAGAATATCCAAATCACAAATGCTTCCCCTGCAATGGTAATATACCTAAATATTCTAAATTACAATTTATAAACAACATATTTAAAAAAGTTATTAATAATATGCATGAAAAAATATATAAGAGGAAACTGTAAAAGTCATATGAAACATTTTGAACTGTTGTAAGAAATGTAAACAAAAACTTGAAGAAAGCAAATTTTTCGATTGTGATTGTCTTTCCAGAAAAAAAACAAAAAAACAACAACTGAAAAAGTATTTTCAAATTATATTCATCGAATTTAGTGAAACTGAGAATTTTTTTACTGCCGGGTCGCAAATTATGCCCTGTCCTCGAGGAGAATTGGGTTTCAGGGTGTAAAAATGTTCACGCAATTTGAAGTCATTAACACGTTTGAACGGCGATTTAAAATTCAAGCGTGAACGTACATACACCTGCATGCATCGTGGGATATGGATTCGTTGCTTAGAATTAAGGGTTGTTTCACGTTCTCTTTCTATACCCTTTTAATTCCCCTTTGAAAGTTTCCAATGAAATTACCTGAACCTGATGCCATGCACCGACGATCGATTAAAACGCGTTGAGGAAATAGGACGTGAATGGCGCTCTCGTCGCCTAATCATCGACCCTAGCTCTGCTACTCCGGCCGCCATTTTGTTTTCTTTCCCCTCCATTTCATCGCAATTGTCATCGTAAACGCTTCGCTAATCCATTATGTCAAATTAAGGGAAAAGTCATCAAAACAAAGCTGGTTGAACAAAGTGGGGAAAGTGGAAAGTGCGCGACCCGATGGCTCGGAAACAAAAAGGGGAATTCCCTCCCTGTAATAATAGACGAATACTCCGATGGTTTGCTCTTTTCCTACTTGTTGTACCGAACAATTGCCAGACGTTTTAACACTAAGCGATAGTTTTACTTTGTTCGGGGCGTCGAGCGACGAAAATTTCACTTTTGGTTTATTCGATTATGAAAATCCCCATTGCTTCATACAGTATGCATGCAATGGTGCTTCTGGAAGTGGAATACATGTACTTTTAGACAAGAAACTTGTTGGATCGGGTTGCATACTGTCATATACAGTAGTATAATGTGTAGAGCATTTCTAAAATCAATTCCTACATCGAACTAAAATGTACAGCATATCCCGTATAACATTATTCCAAAATTGTCCGCGTATAGGTTGATCATTGAAACGTGGGCTACTGTACAAGTGCTGCGTTTTATAATGAAGTTTAAACTATTGGAGGCACGAAAAAATTGTATTAATTATGTTTTGGAAAAGAATGTTTTATCTCGGTAGCTGTCCGTGTACTTTAATTACACTTTCGTTTCTCCCATCCTCGCAGCCCGCAAATCGGGTTCGATGACCCTGTTTTCTCCCTCTTCCTTGAATGACCCCAACGAAATTCCGCTTACTCCCCAGTTTCCGGAACAATTCCTTGGAAAGGTTTGGCTTTTATTAAATTAGGCTGCTGTTGATGGCCAAAGTCGTTGAACGTGTAGATCCGTTTTCCTGAGCCTTGACATTTCAGCATGCATACGCAAATAATCTTTCATCAATGGCCAATGGTCAGATTGATGCAGTTTGAATCCGGCATACCGTATTTGTCGACCTATCAAGGTCACCAGACTAGGTCGCGACATCCGATATAAACCAACGGATGTAAGCAATGGCATACATGTATATTGACCACTGGTCAGTAAAAAGTGACCACACAAACGTAAGTTGGTATTTTGTCCCCATTTCAACGTAATAACAATAACAACTAAGGCGCCAAGGCAATCGGCCTATACTGTACATGTATAAACGTACATGTAGTGTTGATTGCTTAAATGAAGCAAGTACCTTTATCGATTTTATAATCGTCTCACAAAACGGCGACTTGTTCTATTTGCTTTCCAGTTGATCCGCGCACATTTTGCCTTTCGTTGTAGTAGTTATCACTTTTTTCTAAAAAAAAAATAAAAAAAAAATCAATGCCACGAGTATTTAGGACATTTCGTTTTTCTGCCGATCTTTGAAATAAAAGAAATAAATGGTACGGTTTTTTCCTCTCCATTTCGGAGAAATCGGTTGCAAGCCGTGCATTCAAGCTAGAAATGAGGTAATGCTTAAGAGAAGAAATTAAAAGATTTAATATGATATTGTTATCCAGTTTTTTTTTTTTGTTTTTTTTTCATTTTTATTAAACACAATTTAATCCAAGTAGCACTACAGTGTTTCGAAACGTAAACAGCTTTAAAAATTCACATATTTTGACGCGGTTCGTGAATTCTATGCAACAATTGAAGTCGTAATGATGTTCATTGTGGAAATTGTACCGAGGACGGTTATCATAGAAGCTTTTAATGTTTTAAAGTTGTATTCTTTATTAACGATAATATCCGCGATTTCACGTTTATCTAAATTGCTTTTTTACGTATATCTGACGTATTCGCTTCCGTTGGTTAGTTTTATTTTTACAAGTTTGCTTCGAAATTCAGAGCAAATTCCTGAAAGAATTAACGTTAGTATAAATTCCCTTCACATCACATATACCCTGTAATAGTCGATGATGAGCCTGGCTGGAGGCTATAGAGTACAAACACAACGAGCTTTAAAGCCAGCTTTTTAAGGTGGCTTTAAAAGAGTGTCGCTTAGTGGTATTGCAGACGCTTATACCACTAAGCGACACTGCGAAAAAAAACCATAAATGATTGACTTTAAAGCTCGTTGTGAACGTACCCTTACGTATGGGGCTACATCACTTGATCTTTTCATCGAATCAACAACTAGAAGAACCATGCAATTTTTACCAATCGAATGAATGAAATGTCACGTGATAAAAGCATGATGACGAAATCTGTAAAATGTCAAATAGAGTGCAGATTTTGCACGTGACTTTACGACTGCCAAAGTATGATTCGTAAATCTTCTGCCTGAGTACTCCACTGTCGTGTCCGTGACCCATTTCCACAAATGTATCCGACAGCATTGTAAGATGCCAATTGGGAAAAAAAAAACGAAATTGAAATTTAACGTGCCATCAGTCGTGAATTTCGTTGGTATAATGGGGGCCCAACGCCCGCCATCTCCAGCAAATCTTACAAGTGGCGGTGATTCCGACATGATTACGTCCCGCAGAATGGCAGCTGCTAACCCTTGACCCCCCGCAGCCGACCAGCCGACTTGTGGAATGAATCAAGGCGCTGAATAGCTGTTTATCTAGAGCCCCGGCGATAAGCCTTCCTCTAGGGCTAGGGTTTAATCAATTTCAGCAACTCCCAGAGACCCCGCTTTTTATGATACATGGCGAAGCTCAACGGGAGAAGAAGTAATCTTGTTATCGGAACAATAAAAAAAGAGAAAAAACGTTCCCCAGGCTCTTCTGAAATAAAAGAAGCGTAAATAAATCAGCCTCATTTTTTATCCCTCATCGTTTTCTCGCAGCCATCTTGTAATCAACAATCGTTCAGCCACAACGCGAAATGGCAACTATAATTCAACAGTTGAAGAAGCGACCAAACAGCAACAGCTCCAAGAGCGTCGATGTTGATGGCAAACACGAGTTCCATTTTTCAGAGCTTGTGGAACATTGCCAGAACGGTGCTTTTCACCGATGGGCATATCGGTGCTCCAGATTCTTATCGGTACAAAGAAACATGAATCAAAACAATCGGTGAAAAAGATTACAGTTCATCTTATTCGCTAGAAAGGTTCAGCCAGAAATGCCACGTTCAACTTCCTTGACTTTTCCAGGATTTTTACACAAAGCTCCCTGACCAACAACAATGCCAAAATTGATATTTGCCCACATTTTTATCCACGATTTTTCAAAAATCGACACATAGGGAACATATAGGGTATATGCAATATTTATAAATGAAAACTATGCAAATTTGCAAAACTAACATGGTTTTATAAAATCAGCATAAGGAAATTTTGCAAGTTTTACAAATTTGTATACTCGAAAAAGATTGGAAGTTTTGCAACATCGACATAGGGAAATACTCGATACAATATTCACTCAAAATAATTTTGAAAATCTTTAAAATTAACATAGTTTTACAAAGTTAGCAGAAGAAAATTTTGAGAATTTTAAAAATTTGTATTCGAATAACTTTCGAAGTTTTAAAAATGTGTATACACTCGGAAAATATTGTAAGTTTTGCAAAGTTGTCCTCTGAAAAGATTGGACGTTAAATCCGTCATTGAGAACAGCTGAGAAAGGTTGGAAATCTTGGAAAATTGTAGTAGGAAAAATGTGAACATTTTGCAAATGTCCATATTAATTAAACCACTCGAAAAAGATTTCAAAAATTTCAAGTTTGTCCTTGAAACCTTGGCAAATTTGACCTCTGAAACTTTTGAGAATTTTGCAAATTTATCCTTCAAAGCGTTTAAGATGTTTGTGAATTGTGTTAAAAAAAGGTTGGAAATCTTGCACATTTGCTTTATTAAATGTTTGCAAATTTGTCCTCGTAAAATGAAAACTTTCCAAATTTGTCCTGGGAAACTTATAATTAATTTTTGCAAATTAATTGTGCTTGGAAACTTAAACATTTTGAAAATTTGTGCTTGAAAAAAAGTTTGCCAATTTAAACGCGAAATTCATTTAATGCACATTTCTTACACTTTATACCTGAATTTCCTAAATTTTCATATCATAAAAGCGTCTATAAAAGGTGCATTGTCATTACACCTACATGTATGCTTAGAATCATGTCCTTTCGGAAAAAGAATTTCCAACTGAAGAATTGGTCTAAGTAATGTCGGCAACATTGGCCATTACACAGACTTCATCAGTTTCCATCGGCAATCATCGGCCGTATAATACACAATTTGGAAAGTTCATTAAATTTCCGATAAACGCCTCCATGCATCCCGTACGTTGCAGCTCCGTGGCACCGCGCAGAGCGTCTCTGCCTAACGACGAGCCATCCATTACAGTCTCGTGGCAGCGCCCTACTAATCACTCAAAATGAAAAGCAAAAATGCTATTAGGCCTCGCCAGTAATTCCATTTCGCCGAAATAATGCAGACAGTAATTGCAATTAGGGCGCACATCAATTGAATTAGCGGAGGAATATTCAAAATGGGGAAAACTCATCACCCCAGAAACTGCGCCGCTCTGGCAACACGCAGGAAGGCACCTCGAGGAATTGGGAAGAGGCCATGGCTCGAGCTAGTCCATCGAGACGAGGCCAATTGATTTTGCGCTTGTTTACGCGGAAACATATTGCTTCCGCGAAAGTGCAGGTGAAAAAACGTTCGGAAACACGAAGTTTCGGAAACTTAATTGAATACCAAAAAAATGATTAGCAGGAATTAACGTCATGGGCGCCTTGAAAAATTGGCGGAAACTCAGGGAACATATATCATCTAAGAAATTCACGGGGCCTCACTTTTGTTCGTTTAAACAGTATTTCGTATTATCAAAAGTCTGATATTAGGTTGGAATTAGGTCTGATATTAAGATTTCGAAAACGACAACAACATTGTAAAAAAATAGAAAATGTCTTTACTTGAAAATTGACAATTTGAAAATGGAAAATTCCTCTTAGCAATACTGTATCTCTTAGAAGAGGTTGACTGATTCGCCATCCATTGAGGGTTTGAGAACTGAAACTTGTAACTAACAACATGAATTAGAAACAACATGCTTTCAAAAAGAACTAAGTGCATGTTTTACAAAAATCGAAAATGTCCTTGAAAATTGGAAATTCGTATTAACGACTGCAATATTCCATTGAAGATACTGATTTACTCGCCGCGCCGCCTAGTGTCAGTTTGAGAACTTACACTTGCGATTTTAACAACGTGAATCAAAAAGAACATGAGTTCAACCAGAACTAAATATTTTAAACAAAAATGGAAAATGTCCTTTAAAATGTGATAATTGGATATTCGCCTAAACGAGGTTCGACTGTAATCACAGATTGACTCGCCACCTAATGACAGTTTTAGAAGTTTTTTACATTGTTAAATATGTTATTTATGTTCTTTAGGATTTTTTGAAAGTTTTCGAAACAACATTGCAAAGCCACTATAGAAAAGCGCACCAAATATGCAAAATATGTATAAAACGTAATTGCAATGAGCATTCCACATGTGAAAGATTCGAAAACTTTAGGTCTAACAGTGAATCTATAAAATCGCAATACTGGGGAATTCGTTTAAGAGCCATCTTGCTGTTTGGTGACCCATTTTCATGTTTGATAAGAAAGGGAATCTTTCAAAAATAAAATGGACATTTTTACCTCCATATATATATACTGTACGCATATTCCCCCAGTAATGTCATATTCAACTGTCCTGACTTTTCCAGGTTCTTAAAAACAATTCATTGACAAATGCCAATGTTAGCCACGATTTTACTAAATCTACACGGTACAATAATCAATAATTTGCAAAATTAACGTGAAAAAAATTCAAAAAATGTTACAAATTTGTAGTTTAACAACATTACCAAAATTGAATAATGTTAAACGTTCGGCAAATTTGTACTCTGAAAAGGTTGGAAATCTTGCAAATATGTATTACGAAAAGTTTAAACATTTTGTAAATTTTTACTGTTTAAAGTTTGCAAATGGGGCGTGAGCTAACCACGTAGAAGACATGGACCTTTGCAAGATCCTGATTTTCACAGGTTTACATTTCCAGGTCTGGGAGAACACTGTTTTACAAAATCGGGTCTGTTCATGCAGAGCCATGTTGGTCGTCAACGTTTGTCAAAATATCTTTGGTGTTCTACATTGTAGAGTTATAAACCAACGCAATTTCCACCGTAGTTCACCTATAGCGACAAACTACATGTACATTTATTTGAAATCCTGCCCAGTTTGCCCATATTAAATTCTCGAAAACTACTTGAGGGGAAATGATGGAACTAAGATGTCAACGACCACTTCTTCGGGGTCCAAATGAACAAACGATCGAAGAAGAAAGAAGCAATAGTTGGCTCATGGCTGGGTAGTTGCTGAAGTGCGACATAACGCATACAAGCTAGAAAAAACGAATTTTTCTCGTCTAATTCAGCGATGGTCGAGCTGCTTCCGGAGAGGACAGTTCAAGACCGTTGCTGTGTCAGCAATGCATCAGAATCCCCGAGCGGTTTGCTTTTACTCCGATCGAACAGCACGTCCTCTCATCATCTGCAGCTTTCAAAAACCATTCTTCAGGAGGACAACGCGTGGCCGTAATTGCATATCTTGCGGGCCCAGCGTTTCTGGGGTGGATGTCATCGACGCTATCAAACCTCATCCGATCGAAGATGGCCAGCGGCACTGACCACCCCCGTTGCTTTATTACGGTCATTTGTCAGCGCAAAGAGCCAAATGGGGGTCACCCGGAGCGGAGAAACGAAAATGGGTGAAGAAGAAAAAAAGTAATGAAACGAGCTAACAACAAGTTGGGCTGATGGCGATCGAGATGGAGATGCGAAACGAGGTCCAACCTCAGGTTCTGGGCAAGAGATCCCTGGGGAGGCAAGTTGCACGAAACGAGATTCCCGCGCTTTTCAACTTGTCTGCTTTAGTTTCCCAATAGGGTTTTGCTACTACCATGGACAGGTATGGATAGTCATGTTAGCGTTGCCACATTAGATAGTTAAAATTTTCTACTAAAAGGATGTCAGATCCTCCAATCCTTTCACCGATATGACAATAATCTCCCATATTTCAAACAATACCAATTAGATACATTCAATTTTCCTAACAATACTATGAAAGATTCTTCCATGTATGTTTCTAACAATACCATGACAGTTTCTCCCATATTTCTAAGAATGACATGCCAGTATCTCCCATTATTTCTGACGATGGCATGATAGTTGTTTCTCACATATCTCTAACAATACAATGACGGATTCTCCCAATATTTCTAACAATATCATGGCAGATTCTTCCTATTTCCAATAGTACCAAGCCATTCCAATATTTCTAACAATACAACGTCAGATCCTTCCAATTCTTCAATTCTTGCACCACCACGTCAGTTTGATCTACATGGTGTTTAACTTCTTCAGCCTTGCCAACTTCTCCCATTGGCAATTGGCACGATAAACCTCCATTTCTATCATCTCAGAGTTGCTCCAATAAACGCGTGCAAACTCGTGTATTTTAGAGTTTGAAAGTCAGTGACAGCAGTCGAGAATGCGAGACCGCCATAGCCCTATCACTGCAATGTCATATCCTATTTCCGCCAATCCGCTGGTTCTATTTGTACCGTGCAGTATATAGCACACCCAGAGGGCGCTGATCGCGCAGTATAAGAGAGATAAACAGCGTCGTGCGGTGCTGGTGTTCCAAGCGAACCGCCCAGTCGGGATTAGATCTAGGGGTGACCAAGAAGGGAGGTTGCGCCGTCGATGGCGCAGCGAGATAGGTCACGGAGGCGCATTGTGCAGAAAACGTGCTCGAGCATCACGCGAGGATCTGCCTTATCGATGTTGCGAACTGCGAGGGACGTTGCATTTCTAAAGCGCATCCTCGCCCCCCTCGACCCCATTCCATTTTCAGAAAAGTCTGCAGAGTCACACCATCAGGCGAAGCGATGCTATTGGCGCCGAACCGTGGATAATTGGGGTCAAGATCCGCGAAAATCCCAGTTTGCGTGGAACGAGATTCGCCGAGATGGCAATCAGATTTTTCATCGACGTGCTGGGTAAACAGCTTTACGCTCCCTCTCGCCACAGAATTTACGCACGATATGAGGTTATAGTGCCAGTGATGGACGCGCCATGGCACTGATCAAACTTCGTACAGAATGAGAAAGACTCCTCGCCGCCAACGACCTGCACAGAACATCGAGTACCACTGCGAGTCACCATCTAAATGTGCACTGCCAAGTCCGGTTGCCTTATTGGGCTGTTGTCATGGCCATATGCCACATCAGGCCATTTCCATATCAGAACGGCCCATGTCTACCGCTTCCATAGCAGAATCTTGTCATGTCGATGTTTAAAAATGTTATTTCTACGATTTTTCCTTCCAATTCTACTCCCATCTAGATTAATCATGTCACATTTCCACCCATTGTTACAACAAACGTGTCACATTTCTACCCATGGCTGATTCAATAATGTACTATTTCCAACAACTGTTTCATCAAGCATGTCCCAATTCCACACTCATTGATACAGAACCCTTATTTCTAAACACTGCCATGTCAGATTATCTGTCATTTCAATGTCAGAATGTTTTATCTGCACCATCACCGAGTACACCTATTCCACGATCCTGCCATAACCATGACAACTAGTTTGCCTAGCTCCCGCAACAACATTCGTACCATTCTCGCAATACATAGAGTTAAAACATCACGTGGTTATTGCACATGGATGGTTCCGCTTTATGGAGCGCCGTTGGTTCTGGCGACAAACGCACATGCATAGCATACAGTTTGTGCACACAGGGTATTTTTTGCAACGCACAGGTCGTTAATCAATTTAGAACAACATGATTGACAAACAAAATAAAAACATTCCCAAAGTGGATTCGAGCAATAAATAAATCTCGTAGGCCCCCCATCATTCAAAAGCGCTGCTTCCGACTGCTCAGCCATATCCTGGCAGAGGAATGCCATGCAACGACTTCCTGATGGAGTTGACGTTCAACTTCTTTTCATGCAGCTTTTTATGCGTGCGAGCAACTTCTGACAAGTTGCACGATCATTAGGAAGTCAAAAGAACCAAGATGGCGCTTTCAATGGCATTCAACATCAAGAGGACAAAATACTGTCGCCGTGCTTGCGTGGAAATAAGAAACAAGAAAGTAAAACTTCTGAAAAACGTGTCCCTCGATAGAATGTCCTAAAAAATATCATTTTAAAATCCCATGGCACCAAGAGTGGAAACCCATTTCACATATAGGAACTTGATAAAAGTTAAGGGGAAAAATCACCCAAGCCATCTTGAAACCTGTACTTTTTTGTAACAAACATCTGCATGGGGCTGCATAGTAAATGATGACGTCATTCATTAAAATTCTGACGGTGACGTCATAAGAATTTTAATGAATGAAGCCGTCATTATAATTTTAAAATAAAATGCCGTAATGATCATCCGAATTTCAATAAATGACGCGATCGTCTACATTTTTACGAATGCCGCAATCGTCAGAATTTTAATGATTGAGGTCATCATTGACTAAAATGACGTCATCTAAATTTGTATGTATGCCGTCATAAGAATTTTAATGGGTGAAGTCATCAAAATTTGTACGAACGTTGTCATGAAAACTATAAAGAATGACGTCCTTCATTACAACTGTCATAGTATTCTGACATCTGGAACTTAAACCCTACCCCATTAACTCGGGTAGAAGTATTTCTACGTTAAAATTCTTACATCACCCTTGTACATTATAGCACCATTTTCCAAATATTAAAAAAATAAAATCATAGAGAATAACAGAAAAGTCGAAGATCATCGATTTAGGAATAAGTACGAAATTCAAGATTATTCGTTGTCATTCATTTAATTTTGACAGGTGGCGCATCTGACATTAAAACAACAAAGCCTCACTAAATTGAGCAAGGTTCCGTAAACTTCCCGTTCACTGGATAAGAATCATGAGATCAGCTCAGACTCAAAACCGGACTAAGTTCACTCAGACGCACGGCAAGATGCATGCGTCATAAAAAAAAGTTTTCCAGGATCCTTCCGCGTCCTTTCTTCCTGCCTAAGCACACGGATCTAATTTGATCGGGGCACGACACGCTGATTAACAGTGCCGCGACACGAGCATTAATTAAAGGATTTCAAGCACAATCTTAAATCAATATTTAATTAATGTTCGCCCCCCTTTCGATTCAACAGCCGAACTTCTAAAACACGCTGGAAGCCAGAAACGAACGAAAGATTGTTGATGGCGCCTTTTTTTCTTCAAAATGCCGTCGATTCGGTTGACAGCTTCCGAGATTAAGAAGCGAGCCCGTGCGCATTTTTAGCACGGTGCGTTTCAAAAGAGCAGAGTTGACGCTTAAGAAGCTTTTCAGACGTCGCCCGAGGCTTCGTCAATGTTATCGGCTGACAAAATAAGCTTCTGCAAAAATGAACATTTATCGAAGCAATTGTCCTTCTCGTGAGCTAATGAGACGAATTTCGTATCAATTCCCCCTCACAGGAACGTCACATGTTTGATCACCGAGAAAACTCCGAAGATGGTAAACATTTCAGATGCTGCATATTTTACGAATTCTAACAGCATCCACAATTTATAAAATACTGCATAGGAGGCTTAATTTTGGAGCTGTTAGAAAGTCGAGTACTTTCTGAATAAGGTATACCAAATAGAACCTTTTGAGGTTCATTCCCTTCCCTTGCTATCAGGATAAAGTTTTTAGGTGCTTCAAAGATCCCCAAAAAAAAAAGGTTCTTGAAGTTTTAAAAGGTGCAATTACACTGAATCCTTTAAAAGGCGCTTTGCAAATTGAAAAGGTTCTTCATAAAATGAAAAGAATTTCTTTATAAATTGAAAAGGTTCTTCATAAATTTAAAAGGTTCAATACATTGAACGCTCTTAAAGGTCCTCAAATGACATGTGTGGATTGCAGTAAACATATCGCCCGTGACGTTGGAGTTACAAGTTCGTGCGATTCTAAAATTGTAAAGGGTTTACTACACGTTCAGTAATAGGCATATTGTCATCACTTATATTGTAATGACGTTACTCCAATAATCTTGTATCATTACGTTTTCATTATTTCTCAACCTTACACGATCATTTTTTTTTACTTTTACGCGTAAAATTTTGCAGGGCCCTCGACACATTCAGTAGTATACTGGCATCACTTGTAATGATATTCCTCCACAAATGCTGCAGCATTGCATGTACGCTTTATAACCTTAAGCGATCATTTGAAGCAACAACATTTGTATTTAGAGACACGTAACTGTGTACAGTATGGACGACGTTTCCCCAATCACTCTGCGCATGCGCGCACACTAAGTGGCGCAAATTGGAAATACGAGTTGGGCATGCGTGGCGCGCGAAATGTAAATAATAGTATTGCCTATTTGGGAAAAGTCTATATGGTCAATACTAATGGCATGATTAATGATGCGCGCAACAATGATGATCACGCACCAGTAATAATACCAATTATACCCGGTTTATTATCATTACTGGCTATCTCAAATTTGCATAGGACATTTGGTATCATGCGTGTATACAATCATGGATTGCAAAGATGCATTACATGTAAATCGCACTTGCACAGTGTAAATTGGAACAGTTCCCTAGAAACAAAGACTAGCTTTCTTGTCGAGCACGGGCCCTTGCAATGAATGCATGGTTGCTGAACATTTTGAAAACGGAAATGTCAGCTGTAACTTTGTTATTGACAAGTAAATGTCACAAATGCACACATCCCATTAATGTTACGACAACTTTCCAATTGGATTTTTTTGTCCTATATCTAACTGAAAACATTTTTGGATCGAACAAATTGAGAATTTGTAGACCGTTGTACTTTTTGAAAACCTCACATGTCACTTCCATCATTACTGGCTATCTCAATTTCGTGATTTCGTGATTGTGTAATCAGATTTTACTTCGTTGAAATTTGAGAGGTCCTGACTTCTGCCTCACGCTGTATATTTTCTCATAAATACCTGTACAACAACTCTGTCCATTTACCATGACCAAAGAAATGTTGAATGAAAGACAAACAACGGAATCGATTCGAAATGGTAAAACAAAAATGAAACGACGTTCAGAATGTTTCACATATATTAACATTAAAAATATGACTACAAAATGAAATATTTTATGGAAACGACTGCTGCGAGCCAAGCGAATTATTCAAATTGAGAGGCTTCATGGTGGAAACGTAGCATTTCAACGAAATGCAATAACTTGTTTCTGCCACGCTTTCGTTCGCCTTATTCAACTTTTCCAAAAATTTCCCCGGAAGTCAAAACGTGTCATTTGCACGAAATTGAAGTTTGAACGAAATCGCCTCAAAACCGGTTTAAGTTTGAAATATTCTCGATACACCTGCACACGTTCAAAATACAGTACACGTATTTTTTAACACGGAATTTTGACGCCCGTCTCAGAATTGTAGAATTGAATAGTAGTAAATGATTACAACTTCATTAGTTTACTCCAATGTTAGTTTCCCATTTTATGGTATTTTATCAAAAAAATCAAATCACCAAAACCGTTACGGCACGCAATTACGCAAATTAAGGTTTTAAATAACTGACATTTTCATACTCATAAAACCTGAAAATGTGTCCCGGAAATCTAAATTTTCAAAAATTGTCTCTCGGAAATGAAAATTTTTGGAGAATTAGTCTTCAGATCGAGTTCTTAGATATTGATTTCCTGGACGAGTTATCAGCAAAAGTGTCTTCAGAGCGAGTGACGCAAAACAAGTACATCTATAGTCATCAAATACAGGATCTATGGAAAGAGACTTCAGCAAATGAGTCTTCAAGAGAGCAACAAAAAGCAAAAACTCAGCTAATGTTTTCAGCGAATGAGCCTCCAGAACGAAATTTTTGCTGTGAAACATTTTATGATGCGTCTTCTTCAGCACTAGCCTATAGAGAATAAATCTCCAGTACTTGACCTTCGCTGGCGAATCTCTAGAACCGACTTCAGTGACCGAGCCCACAGAACGAATCCTCCGATGTACAATTTTCAGAATGAAGACTCCAGCAAATGAGCCTGCATTGAGCCAACAGAACATCTAAAATAAATCTACAGTATCTGATTCTACAGAAGGATTCCTCCGCTGTCCGCTGACAGAAGCCGACACATATAGTCTTCAGAACGATTCCTTCGCTGTAGAATCTTCGGAATGAGTCTCCAGAACCAACCCCCAGCAAATATCTGTCTCCAAAACGAGACTCCAGCAAATGACCCTACAAAATGAGTCCCCAGACCAAATCTCAAGGGGGTCTACAGAACAAATCCCCAGTAAGTGAGTCTCCAGAACAATTAAAACCCCAATACACGTGCGTTTCCAGAACCAACTCCCAGTACATGTGAATCTCCGGAACGAGTCCTCCAGAACGATTACTCAACTTCAGAATGAGTCTCCAGCAAATGAGCCTAGATAATGAATCTCCAGAATAAACCCTAAGTAAGTGAGTCTTCAGAAAAAAAGTCCAGTGAATAAGTCTTCAGAACAAACCCCCAATCAATGGGTCCCCAGAACAAACCCTCATTAAGTGAGTCTCTTGAAAAACCCTCAGTTATAGTGAGTCTTCAGTACAAACCCTCTTTAAGTGAATCTCCAAAAACATGTCCTTCGCTGTTGTCTTCAGAACGATGCTCCAGACTTGACTCTTCAGCAAGTGCGTCTTTAGAACGACACAGTTCCTCTTTTCAACACCACCCACTTGACACGATCGCTACAATTTTGCAAAGCAAATGGATGCAGCCCGGGGGCCACGGGTTGGCAACGACTCCGGGGTTTTAATTAAACGACATCGCTCAGCTCAAGAGATTGATTCGCCTAATAAGGACGTCGCGCGCTCATTAAGTCTGATTAAAAACAAAAACCAGAAAACAATTAAAACCAGAGTTTGGCGAGGGCCCGGATTAATTATGTATGCCGCGCACCTCCATATTAAACCGTGGGGGATGTCGAGGTCCCATCTACTTATCGATGGGCCGTAAAACTCAAAACGACTTTCTGCTCAACTAATTTTAATCCTGCAACCCTGCATCAACTCCACATCGGAAGATCCCCATCCACGGCGGCGACCAACGACCAACGACAGCAGCCCCCTGTGGGCGAACGTTTACACGCCGTTACCGCATTTTCGGGGCAGGAATGGTTGCCTGCCGAAGGTTTATGGGTTAATTAGGGCTAATTAAAATTTATTAAAATGCGCAGAAAACGTCATAAATCTCCTCCAGCGAACGTTGGATCGATGAAAGCGGCGCTATTGATCCGTTCCAGGATTGGTACGAACGCGGGGGTGTAATTAGCACCCGCGCATGCAGCGCCAAACGCAGATCATGTATAGTTTGGTAGATATATAGTAGGCTACTCAGACACCAACTTTACGAATAGCAAGCACTTTAGCAGTCGTGAAGTCACGTGTACTGCTGTAGTACATGTACATGTATATGCAGTCGAAGGTAGGATCTGGCAAATGTAATTACCATGATTTAGATTTCCCTTACCATCGGAGTCCACTATAGTACACCAGAAATAGTTTTGTGTTGTAAAGAATTACCAGAATAAGAACTCGTGCCCCGACAACTCGTAATAATATACATCAGCGGAGCTTTCCTAAGGTTCAAAACCAGTGCTCACAAAATTGGCAAGTTCTACTCCGGTGACGTACAGTATGTGCAATTGCATTTTTGACACCTTGTCAACAGCCAATGTCTTATTTCCAAACACTCGCACACCCAGTTTGTGTGGCATGTTTATTCATCCACTTGTCATCATTGCCCGTGATTGGCACATGTCCTAAATTTTCAATGCCTTTGAAGCACTTCCAAATGCATAGTTTTGCTGCACATTTACCCAACTGCTAGTCATCGTTGGAAGATATTTCGAACAAATTGCCATTCTTGAAAACCTTTCAGACAAGCACTTGTCAAAGATGCCCGCTTACGATGCGTTCATTCGTCACCTAGTCATAACAGGCAACGATTGACATTGCCACGGTAGTTCATTTGTCAACCAGATAACGCACCCTACTTATTGAGCATATAGTTTTGAATTATGAAATAGATCTGAAAAACCTCGTTTGGACCACAAAATGTAAAATATATCTTCAAAACGTATAAAAACTGCCAATTTTGAAGCGTGGGGGGTGTTCCAAATATCGCAACGCGTGTTACTTTTTAACTGAGACTACAGTTTATGTATAATAACTGATTTTTAAGATTCATCCTCAATCTAAATTACTTTCAAGAATCGTTTGCCAAGATAATACACCTTAAATGCCATAGCTTACAGACATATTCGTCTGAATTCCATAATTTTCAAGGCTATCACGAACAAGATCTCGTCTAAAACTCCTTTCCATTGCGTGACATGGCTTTCAAGTTTCCAGAAAGATTCATACTGAATAAAAAAACGAATCATATACTCGTATGAAAAGTTCTTTGGAAAGCAAAATGATTTTCAATTTAACCTATTTTCCAATCGAATTAAAAGTTAAATGCGCCGTTAGTGCATCGTTCTGGTATTGATCTCCACGTTCTCATACCTTTCACGTTTAATAAAAGCCTTCAAGTCGGAAGTAGTAATGACACGATTTGGAAAATGACTTTCAAATGGACGCACATTTGTACGATCATTTCATTAATCCACAAAGTATGAAGTCATTCGCGCAGCTCCACGAAAATGCGCATTTTATAAATGTATGCGATAAGGCAATCCACACCATTTATGAAATTAACATACGTATGTAGCATAGAATATTAACTGAAACAATGAGAGCATTACTTGAAATTTTAAGCATTACATTAAATTATATAAAATAAAACGATTTAAGACGTGCGTCATGGCATGCCACACATTTTTTTTTATTCCTGAAGAACCTGTCAATTGCTACACAACCCCAAAAAAATGTCAGAAAAATGGGACTTTTTTATGAATGACGTCATTAAATAAAATTCTTAAGACGTCCATTTAAATTATGATACGTCATTTAAAAGTCTGATGACGGCCTAGTTCAAAAAAATTCCGATGATGACGCCATTCAAAAAGTCTGATGACATTTTTATGGAAGTATTAAAAGAAGGAAACACCTAATACGTTCCAAATCAAATTGTCACAATGAGATGTAATAATTTGTCTTACACTGTATTTGGTTTTCCATGGTGATAAATTCGTCAGAGCATTAGTATTAATTGTAATCAAAATCACAATCGTTCTTACATCCCTGCTCTGAAAATGTTCCTGGTTTTGTAGAGTTATACAGGGTGAATCATAATTCAAACCTTTCATATTACACCTAAATTATAAGGTAACAATTAAATCTACCGTCGAGTAAACTTATTTTACACAGTTGCATAGAAGAAAGTAACACGTACGCGTTGATTCCATCGTTTTTCTTTCAAGGATGCACTTTGGAATGCATTTTATGGATTTATGATATTGAAAATAAAATAAAATAGCTAGGGAACGCTTAATGCGTTCCTCCCAAATTGTTCCTGATTTATTGCAGTTTTTGTCCACGGGGAAACTCTTCTTAGAACGTAAATATAAGCACATAAAACAATTTTTTTTATGTTTTATGTACGTGCTAAATATGTGCGTGCTGTATGTTTTTTTTTTACTTTCCCGTTTCGTCACAAATGTTCTCAAACAGGGTCCAATGTTTGAAAATGACTCGCAGCTTTAACCACAAAATTCATATGCAATTATGTTTCCCGTTTGCATCTCGGTCAAAATGAAAATGAAATTATCCAGTAGATTAACAAACCGGACACTATGAAACGTTAATCTGCGAGCTGAACGAATTATTCCACTCGGGGGAAAGAACAAATGTTGCGAATGTGTTCATATATTAACACATGATTACCATTGCATCTTTTTTATTATTGAAGATATACAAGTAGAAGGGGCTACGAGGAAGGGGGGGGAGTGAAATTGAACCCCCCCCCCCCCTCTCCCCCTACAGTAATCGCTGCAAGCTGGAGCTAGCTGGTCGATGGAAAAGCAACCACACCCTGCCATTATCGTGGCCCTTGTGCGAGACAAGAGTGCGCGTAATATTAATTTGGAAACCATAATCACTCCCACCATGCACATATCCGCTAATGTGGAAAAAACGAAAGAAACCACTCCCGCAACCCTCCGCGAGGACCCATTCCACGATTAGTTTTACACGGAGATAGCCCATATGTTCAGCCCCAAACCATCGAATCACGTCACACCAAGCAGTGATGCCATATACCATTCAATTTGGTAAAAGTTATAAACAAAAAATGCATCAAATAGCAGCTACGCAGTGTGGCCATGTCGTTGAATTTATTATAATTTAAAAACAAAAAAGCTTAAGATGCCAGTTTAGAAGCTAAAACAACTGTTTTAGAACATTATTTGTGACAAAAGGTAGCAATTTGTGAGCCAAGCCAACGATCCATGTCACTAAGCAGTGATGTCATGCCATCAAATTTGGTAAAATGTATAAAAGACAAAATGCTTCAAATACCAGCCAAGTAGTGTTGCCATGTATAATAAAAAAAAATAATGCATAAGATGCCAGTTGAGACACTAAAACGTCGGTTATAGAACAATATTTGCGACAAAACGTAACAATTTGTGGCCCGAACCACCAAATCACTTCACATTAAACAGTGTTGCCAAATTGTTGAATTTTAAAAAATTTTAAAAAATGATGTAACAAAACGCATAAACAATATGTGACCCAAAACACCGAAACACGTCACACTTAAACCAGCGATGTCATAACTTCAATATACATGTACATGTAGCTCATAAAAACAAACGGGGAATTTCTTCACATTGTTTTGATTTCGGACTTTTCAGTAAGGGGCGGCACCGGGAAAGAGCTAGTAAGCTAACTTTGACCACACTGCTTTTTAGATCTAATATGTCTTTCCTGATTGGTTAAACAGTGTGTTTCCAGAAATAAGTTGCTGAGAATAAATTGCTAGAAATTGCCGATAATTGATTTCAATTGATAAAAGCATTTGCTTGTGTACATATGTACCGTATATGTTGTTAGTGATTATTTTTAGAATCTCAAATTTTTTTTTTAATGATCTATTAACTTAATGAACTATTTCTTCGGAGTCAAGTACATGTATATTGGTTCTACCCCTCAGGACACAAAACACTGTTCAACTTCCCACATTCCCAAAAAGCGCGTGTGGCACGCGGATGAGGCACGACCCTGAGCAGATGTCCCATCAGGGCGTGGGGTGAGGATAACAGATTCGGAAGATGGCGGAAGAGGGGCACGCCCTGCGCGGGCACAGATGAAGATGGGCGTTTTGGCACGCGCCACAACACGAGCCAATAGGCCACAATGGGACTCCCTAATTGATTTTTAATTTTTAGTCTGCTTCGGGTTGTTTTTTTTAGCCAAGCAAGTACAATGATGATGCCCAAAATATGGCACCATCATGATGAACCTTAGGATCTCAGCAGCCTGCAGGGGGTTGGGGGAGGGGTAATTAAAACGAGGCTCGCAGAGTGTATTAAATCCCAAATCACATGCGATCGGAGAAAAATCGATACGTCTCGAAAATTTGGCGACGACAGTTGGAATTTCGGGAGGCCCCTGGGGGGTGGGGCTATCATCGATTGGACCCGAAGGATCATGGGAGCTTATCTCCAGACTCGGATTTGCCACAATGCCAAATTGCTAACTAGATGGGTATTCTCGTTGCCGACGACCACACCCAGATTTTTATGGGGCTTTTATGTCCCCAGAGCCTCGAATGATATCCCCCCTTTACCCCCAACAAAATGCCACGCGGCAATTAACCCTAGGGAGGCACCGCCCACCCCAATTTGCATACAAGGACACTCCCAGAGGGCCGACGGTTGCGTCGCCCGTCAGTGGCGAAAAACGAACATCGGAGCAGAATACGAGCCACTGCTCGATTCGGCCACTCGATGGCGCCAGCTGTAATAGAAAACATTACAACTGGCACCATCTAGTGGCCGCTAGCTACTGCATCCCTCTTCGCTTGGTGGCCAAACGAAGACAAGGGCAGTTGTTGAATTGGAAAATGTTTCTACTGCCTTACATATTTTCTAAAATCACTCCTTTCGAACGAATTGCTTCATAAAAAGTCAATGATTACTCATGTGCCACTCTGCGGTGTGTATATTAATCACACAGGATTATCGCCCTACAACACAGGGTAGCGTGTTGCAACTAATCACTCTTTCAACATGCATAAATGGGTGATTTACAGAACTTGACACCTATTCATTAATCTGTCTAATTTGTGCACCTTAAAAATTAATTTTAGATATTTTTTTCTTTGAGAATTATTGACTGGCAGCACTGGAACCATGCAACTACAAATGACAAATAATATGTGAACCCAGTCAAACTACTGCAATTAGTAAACTTAACTGTATAGTGCAAATATCTTATTTCGCACCAACACTTCAGAAGTGACCCAACTCAACAATTATTAATTCCCCGTTTAAAACGGCATGAAGCCAAGCGAATTGAACTTCATGTTCAGTAAAAACGACATATTTGCACGGTGTTGCCGAAATGACTACTTTGACCAGAAGTCCAACTACATGACCAAAACATTTTCAACGTTAAGTAATATGCTCTTTAAACGAAGCCAACTGACTATAAACAATCTATTGTTTCATATGGTGTCCCAACATGGCGGTTATCCAAAATTGCAACACTTCCATATCTGAATACTTATGAAAACATGCCACCAAATTTACTCCAAAAGGGGTGAAAACACGTTTTACATCTGGTGTACTCCCAAAAAAAATGTTTTTACTATAGCAGACACATGTCTCGATAAGCAACGAACGAATTACTGATTAAGTTTTTGTTCGCCATCTTGGAATAACGTGTCAAGTTTAATTACGCTTGCATTCTGCTGCGCAACGAAAGCAGTTTCAACGGGATGTTTCAGGCTTTTACGTCTAAAAAAATATACACATTCATAATTGTTACGCTAAATTCACACGTTCGTACCAAAACCTTATCATTTTGAAAAGAAACGTTATTGCGAATAATTAACTTGCATCACTGCGGACTCCAGTCAATTTATGAGTTTTTCGTGCATATGGCCTAAACAAAAAATGGCGTCATCGTCACGTATAAAGTGTACGTCACGCGCGACAAATGCGGAAATTACACTTAAAAAAAATAATGTGAGCAATGTAAGAAATATATGTAGGTGATTTCTGGGAATTGTGGAGACGTGTCTGCCACGGAGAACTTTATTGAGCGCTATTCAGTATAATGCACGGGAAATATACTCTTAAATTGTCAACACGTGTTGAAAATGAGAAATAATGGAACATTTAATATCATGAAATAAAAATATGTGATCAAATAGGAGATATTCCAGATCCATGGAAGACGGTAAAAGTCTGGTAGGCCTACTACAGAGGAATACAGTAATTTGAATATCCAAATTACCAGGTAAACTTCGAAACGGATGCTTATGTTCGAGGCTTGCATGTGTTGTTTTTTTACTGAACATAGATATCAGAAACTATGGCAGACTAGCAAGTGTCGTTTTTACTGAATATGAGCTCAGAAACTATGGCAGGCTCACATGTGTCGTTTTTACTGAATAAAGAGCTCAATTCAAGTCAACTCAACTCAGTACCTTACAGTCAGCAAACAAATGGCATATGGTAAGGAGGGGGGGGGGGAGGGAGAGTATTTTCAGGAGAGTACATGTACGTCAGTTGCGATCAAATTTATAAGCTCAGAAAGTATGGCATTCTCATTTATTTCATTTACTACAATATCGAAATCCCTGACCGCAAAATGGAGGAAATGCATAGGCCTACATGTATTAGTATATCATGTCTTGAAATAACTTTTTCTTTCATTTATTTTCATCCCTGCTCTTTCGGGTATTTCACCGAGTTATTTAAGAAAATATGAATAGACAGATTACCAGAATCTCAATCTCGGGACGCCATTGGCACTGCGAGCACGCAGCGGCGCTCCATCGAACGGGTTTTCGCAATCGGATGTGTATTAAACCCCCAAAACCGGAGCTTTTCAATGGGAAGTTCCGCATTTTTTTTTCACATGCAAATGCACGTATTACGTCGTATTCCGGTAGGAACACAATAGGAACGTCGAGTATTAAAACTGATTTCGAGCGAATAATAATTACATGTATACCCGTTCGAACCGGCCTTGAACGCAGGTTTCAGCTTCAAAAGGCAGATGTCAAGGCTGACGTGCTGAGAATACACCTGCCTTAATTACTGCAAAATGGCGGCCATAAATAAGAAAGCTTATTTCCACCTTTGTTAATTAATTTGCGAATGTGCGAGCAAACAAGCTCGCGAAATGTTCCCGTTCGAGGTTAGCGCTTGCTGGAGCAAAACAAATCCTGAAGTTTTCGAACCGATCGAGTACCCGACTCAGCGCCACCTGGAGTTCGTGCTACAGTACGTCAGCAACTCTGGAAAGTTCGCTCAAGGCCGGCGGGTGTAGACTCGGACGTAGGCAGACTTGAAACAGACGCATGAAATGGCAATCTTTTTTTTTGATTTTTTACCATCTCAGAATCGTGTGAATGGGAAATACCCTTAGGGAAAAGTTGTAAAATGTACATCTGCGGGTCCACGTTATGTAAAACTTGCGCTTCTAGCGTGTTTAGACATAACGTGCCAAAGATAAGATAAGAGGGTCTATAGTGATCGATCTGGTGTCTATGGGAATTTAGTCATAAAATGAAGTATTTTCAATAAAACGTTTTTCCCAGAAGAAGGTACTTAACTAAATGTAAATGTAAAATTCAAAAATTTCCCACGCAATGATTTTAAATTAAAAAATTTAACGGGAATTTTAAAAAGCGCCATCTATATACGAATCAATATGCGCAATATCGGGTCAACGCTAAATGTTTTAATTCATGTAAAATTGTCGGCTGTGAAATTCACAGTTACTATACATGTACTACATTCTCGAGCTCCCACCGCCATCTATGAAGCAATTTGCATAACCTTTCGGTACCATGGCATCATATAGCTAAGCTACAATTTCAGTTCAGAACGTGAGATTCTTGGGTGACGTATCACATTAGCACCATCTATGGAGCTATACGCAAAACCTCTCGAAACCACATCACATCAACTCGACACGAGATTGTTAGCATTTACGGACAACATTCGAGTGCCCAGCGCCATCTATGAAGCAATCTGCACAATTAACTATTGAGACCATATGACACCAACGTGAGATTGTTTCGCAACGTGCAACATTCTGGAGTCCTCAACGCCATCTATGAAGAAATTCGCACAACCTTTCATTATACCGTGGCATCAAGGTTGAGATTGCTTGATAATGAAACAACATTCTCAAGTCCTCAGAGCCATCTATGAAGCAATTCGCACAACCTCTGACAGCCATTTCACGTCAACGTGAAATTGTTTGACAAAGGACAACATGTTCGAGTCTTCAGCACCATCCATTAAGCAATATTCGCCCAACCTTTCGGAGCCATATGACAGCAACGTGAGATGGTTAGGTAACGGGCAACATTCCCGAGTGTCCAGCGCCATCTATGAAGATTGTCGCACAACCTCTCGGTACCACGGCATCAACGTGAGACTGTCTGATAACAGATTCTCCAGTCCCTAGAGCCACCTATGGACCATGTTGCGAAACTGCATGCGGCGCAGAATTTGGCTTCGTCGCAGTTGGCGAAAGTGCGCGGGATCTTCCGATCAACCCCTGGCCGCACTCCGCGAAACTGCGATCCAAGCTGTTTTCCGAGCGCCAGCTGCTCCTCCAACCCCATCCAGAGACACAGAAATAGCTTGTAGCGCGAGCAATGGTTACAAGCGGAACATGTGTCGGCGTTGAAATGCTCGCAAATCACGGGCTCCCCTTCCAACTTCATTCAACGAGAAAGCAGTTTCGCAGACGCAACTATTCAGGAATAGGCCCGCTACCCCCGCACAGGTTCCGGTGGCTGGCAAAGCCGAGAACCATCCGAAGAGGACCGGCTTCCACTTCCGGGAGAACGAATTAGCGCATGTTCTGGCCACGATCATGCGAGAATCTGATTTTTTGGGAAAATCCCTGCATGGAGCGAAAAAGATGCCACACCCCGACACCGGGTAGAGGTATTCCATATGTCAATAATTGAGATCAGCATTTTCCCAGAGTGTTTTACTGCGGGGAACACGAGGTTGCTTGTATCAATTTTTTGGTGCAAATAAATTTTAGAATCGCAATACGATTAAATTTATACGCGTTTAAATTCGACTAAAACTTCGTAACTAAGGACCGCCGTTATTCCTAACCTAATTGAGAAAATAGTGCGAGTAGAAAATAGAGACCTACATGTATAGCCTAACAAAACCTTTTCCGACACCGAAAATGAATTTTGATATTAAAATTTCCATTGAACTCGTTTATAAATTAACATATGTGGATATTTTTAGCGATACCGGTAAAAATCATCATTCAACTAGAATTTCAACAAAAAACAAAAAGAAACGGTAACTGTTTCAATCTCGTCGGTTCGTTTTTACTGCAGTTTTTGCATTTACTCGCATTGACGAACAACGTTAGCAATTTGATGCCAAGATGGACTCTTAAGATGGCGGCAATTTTGAACACTAATTTGTTTTTTTGTGCCAGTGCACGCGTTCAACGGAGATGATACAGTAGAGATATTTCTAATGCATTGAAATTTTCATACAATTTTCATCCAATGCACAATAATTCCTCACTATATTGTCTATAGATTTCACACAATTATCAAACCAAATCAGCTGCAGTGCATGCAAAAAATGTACATCACAACTTCATAAAAATAGCTCGTGTTCACCGCCCTTATAATCTATACATGCGTGATATTTGGTAGTTTTCCAAAATAGAAAAACAAACTTGGAGAGTTTGTGTCAGCTAGATTCGGAATTATCCAATTGTTGCAGTTAATGTCAATGAAAACAAAGCAATTGAGTAATCCGCATCCGCCACAGTTTGATCTTTCCTCTGGCGGCTAATTTGACAACCGAAGCGAGCGGGAACTGCGAGTCTGCGAACTGCGAAACAGACGCAGCGTAATACCACTCGAACTGCATGGTTCATGAGCATTTGGTAATCGCGTGCTTAAATCTATGAAATTTTTCATCTTTTAAAAAGAAAAACGGCCATCATCAGCAGCGCAATATTCGAAACAATAAGCAGCGCCGTCTACAGTCATACAGAGATATCCAATTTTGGATTTTTAAAAGGACACATTTTCTCAGTTAGGTTAGGAATAAGTCAATGTTCCGAAATTGCACTGTACATGTGGACCGCAAAGTTAGTAAAACCAAGAAACGTTTTCTGTCCTCTTAGTATCTCGAAAATAAACATTTTGCAATGACACAAAGTTTCTTTAACCCAATTTGGTTGCACTTAAAAGCAAAGCTTTCTGTGCTGTGTCTGGAAAATAAAATAGGTTCTTGTCGGGATTTCCCACATATACATGTATATAACACATTTTCTTTTCAAAATCAATGGTTCCTATAAGGGGATATGGAGTTGGTCACACAAACGTCCGTCATGGTCTGTCATTATAGATTATCAGCACCTTTGTTTTTCATGGGATTTGTTGGGATTTCCCTCCTAGGACACATTTTCTTTTCAAAATATCTTATCACGTTTATAAAACCAACATGAATACACGTATATTTTTGGAAAAGATTCCTGCCACCAAATAGCCTTCCTCACGCTGATTCCCATAAATCCCCTTGAATTTCTCTATTTGATCTTGTTTTTGATGATAAATTCAAATTGGTTCAAAATTTTAAGAACTCTCTAAACCAGAGTACAAACATTGTAAAAAAAAACAATGGCTGGTGCTATGCAATTGTTCTTGATCATAACTTCCGTTAATTTGGTGACATAAATCGAGTTTTAAACGTGATTTTTTTTTCAAAAATTAACACAATTCTTAACGTGTAATAAAACTGATTTCAATCAGCTATATCACCATGAAAATGTTTTTGAAATTCAAACAACCAACCAATCGGATTATCGGCGATTTGCCAAACCCAGATTATTAATTTCTCTCACTAAAACACGTATTTAATCTCCTAAATATTTCCAACTGCTCGGAAAATTTAAAATATATTAAGTTAATTTAACAGGCGATTAAAACGAGCAATTGTTACGAATACATGTAGTCCACATATGCGACTTAACTAAAGAATTGAAATACTGTATACAGTATATAGGTTTCAAAAAGCGACACAAATGAAGATTAGTAAATCGACCATCAAACTGCAGCTTGTTGGGATTTAACAATAACTTGAATCAGGAGGATTTAACAAATAAAAAAAAAAACATTTTTCTAGTTTAGAACATGTTGGAAGTCAGAACTTCAAAATGTCGCAAAATTACCCGGAGCAATACGCGGGTTTGATTCCCGTTCATGGAAGATAAAACAAGAACAAATTTCCATTTTTCTTATTCGAACATTATGCCGATTAAGCTTAATCGGAAACATAACGCGGGTTTGATTCCCGTACACGGTCAAGATAAAATTAACGAAGCTACATTTTCTATCTAAACATTGCATTAGCCACTTACAGCATGGGCTTTAACCCGCAATTACACCGAGTTAATCCAACGTTAACGTCTCTTACCTTCGCAGTAATCGGCGATTAAAAACAGCTGACTGATCATCATCTGGATGGGCACCCTAAACTCGAACGCCCTCAACGATCGGAAGTGGGTCTCGATGCAACCGGGAAAAAAAAGTCCGCGAAACCGGCGAGGTCCATGCCGGGTTGAGGCGCAGGTAGGGCGGCAGCAGGTATCCCAGAATACCGTACTCGCACAAGCGGCTCGGCAGCCGTGGTTGGTCGGGAACGAAGAGCGGCACAGTCCGTGGTCGGGAGACGGCGAGACGAACGTTAGAGCGAGGCACTCGGGAGTGGCGCACACAGCCTCCGCACGGGCATCGCGGCGCAGGACCGGTCGATAGCACGGCCGGGTGTGGGCTAGCGAGATCTACCTCAGCGAGCACGGTAAAGGTTATTATTATGACATGCAGCGTGAGGGATTTAGAAGGAAATCACGTTGCGATGGAGGGCTTTTTTTTTTCTTTTTTCTTTTTTTTTTCGTCGTTAGCCGACGGGTATTTTTCCGTGTATCAAAGGCTGAGACGATGAACCCTATGCGAACGGATTTGCGCGTACGTACGGGGCGGCGACTGGAGCTTGAAACTTGAAAAAGTTACAAAAAAAAAAGCCAGAAATAGCACGGAATCCCGAGCGGCGCTTGAAGGTGCGTTATAGCGAACTGCACGCGTTCATTAATACTGTCAATACCTTCCGAGAGGGACAGTGAGAATGATCGTGTAGGGTGGAATGATGGAAATCCGGATTATATGGCATCATTACTGGGGCGTGGTTATATGCCGTCGATATTGATTGCACGCATCATTAATCCTGTCAATAGTATTGACCATGTAGGTTTCCCTCCATAGGGTAATTAAGAGCACGGTGAATGCTATTGCAGACGCTAATTACCACTAAGCGTACAACTACAAGGTGAGGCATAAGTCTATTTTCGGATCAAACAAACAACAATACTATATAATTTAGGGACTAAACGTGATGAGATGGAATCGAATTGTAATATTCGGGAACATTCGAATTCTGCAGCCGTCAGCTTACGAAGAAGTCGGCTAGCGACTTACGATGACGCGTTAGCGTCATTTAGGCATTGAAAGGAGTGATACGATAAAATTCATACTGTTCACTCCACTCGTTAGTCGAATTTAATGTTGACGCTGCGAATCGGGACTCAAGGAATGCGCAAAGTGCACATACTGATATTTCGTATATTTCCAATGCGCAGAGTGATTACGAAAAGTCATTACTGTACACAGATACGCTTTTCTATGCAAAAACAGTCATTAAAAATGATCGTCTAAGGTTGAAATGTAATGAAACCGAATGATGCACCTTTTTAGTAGGTAATGTCATTATAGTTGATGGCATTATTAATGAACTTGTACAGTATAGAGTTTACGTTGCATTGGAAACGTATACGTTATACGAATGGCGCGTTTGGCAGTCGAAAAGTCACGTGTACACAAGCGACACGCTAATGGGTTTAAATTTGTTTTTAAATCTCTATATACACGGTACTGATATACGTACAAGTATGGCGATTGGCGAAAGGCACAATTGCTTTTCTGGTGTGAAGAACGACGGCTCACGCCACGCGGCATTGTCTTAAAACATCTCAAAACACACGATTCGATATTAGAGCGATGGGCGTGGCTTCATTTGAATTTCTAAGACTGCCACCGTGCGTTGCTGCGAAATATTGACACCTAAAATGCTTCGAGGCGGCGCATATCGGTATTTCTTAAACTGTGCATTTAGCTTATGGCGAATTCCAATTGTCCAAAAAGAGTACACTGGGGTACTCCGAGTGTACAAATCTGCTCTCATTCTGTTCCATTTGTCCATCGTGCATACTTGGTCGAAATCGGTGAACCCTACTGGACTGTTCCATTTGTCCAAAAAGAGTGCTCTGAGAGTACCCCGACTGCTCAGGTCTCAAGAGCTAGAGTAGCCAGAGCATCCAACATGGCGTCATGAGGACTCACCGCGCCAAAAATATCACGACTTCCGGTTGTACTGGCTAGCCACTGCTCTGCCATGGTGTGGACAATTGGAATTCGCCATTACTTTTGTAGATGTGAATTCAAGGCTGCCAAAGTGCGATGCGTAAAGCTTCTGTCCGAGTTCCTTAATGCATGCTTATTTCGCAACCTGCCAGTACATTAGCGCGATCAACGTGAGTATATATGTTTGCGTGAGCAACATAGCGAGTCCATTTTTGTTGACGTCAGCATACGGTATATCGGTCTTCGGATTTCAGATTAAAATTATAAGACAATAATGCAGTCATCTAATCCTCGTCTTCCTTTAAGGATTTGCGAATTCTTTTACGATGCGCATTTGCAACACTCAGTTGAGCTGAGACTTCAGCAGCATGAATGTATTAGTGTGTTTTTTAAGAGCTACGAGGGGTGTTCATTAAGTTTCCGGAAGTCAACGTTTCCAAACCAGCATTTCTGACAGACACTGTTCATCGACTTCTCTGAGCATCTAGCTTGCATAGTTGTCTGTCCATTTCTGAACTTTTCAATGAGCCAATGAGACTCCGTGAAATACTTCACTGCATGAAGGTGCATGATGCACGATGAATTTGTAACTGCATTTTTGTATAATACGCGAAAATATATTTTAAATGTTATTGTCAAATATCTTATGAAATACCTTTTCAAAGAATGCATTTGTTGGATGTTTTTTAAATAAATTTTAAATATACATGTACATGTACATATATTTATATTTACTTATGAAAAGTATCTAAAAATACATTTGCACAATATTTTGAAATAAACTTGGATGTTCCAAACTATACATTTTTTTTCATAACTTTTAAATAAATTTTAAAATACATTTACTCATTAAATGTTTATTGAAAAATACATTTGCACGATTTTTACAAATAACTTGGATGTTCGAATCTACATGTTTTTAATTCAAGATATATTTACTTATAAAAATTTATTCAAAAATACATTTGCACGATATTTGGAAATAGCGTGAATGTTCTAAATTATACATATTTTTACTAACATTTAAACAACTTTTAAAAAGCTAAAAATACATTTCTCCAAAATTTACAAAAAATGCTTTCCTGAAAAAAATTTATATTGCAAAAAATACATTCCTTAAAAAACATTTCTAAACAATTTTAGCTTTTAAAAAACATTAAAAGCTCAAATTTCCGGAAAAAAACTATTTCTAAGCTTTTTTAAGAACTTTTAAAAAAAACATGTTTATTACGAAAAATGCATTTCTGAAAAAAATATTTCTAAGCTTTTTTTTCAATCTGGGATGTTAAAAACAAACGCATGTTCAGAAGAAGAACAAAAAAGTGCTTTTCAAAGCAGATTTTCCACAAAAAAGGTGGATTGAAAACTTAAGTTTCGACCAAGCAAGGAACGAATTAATTAATTTTACATTGAAAACCTTATTCATTTCTACATTTTATATTCAAGAACATTCCGAGCCTATTGTTACCCGATTATTATTTGCGGGAGAATAAAAGCTTGTCATTTCAACAAAATTGATTGAATGAAAACTATACTCTGAAGTAGAAGAAGATAATGCATTTTCTTTTCGGAGCATTTGTTAAAGTAGATGAAATGCATATGGTAATTTTCGATTACGAAACAATGTTTTCTAAAAATGTTTTTTCACTCGAATATCAGGTTTGCATCGATTTCAAGCTAATTTCCTGGCGTAAAAATGCTGAAAAATTACACCTCATTCAACGCAAATAGATTTTGATTATTAAAAAAGAAGAAGAAATTGAACCCACGCTGAAAAACAGGCCCTCGATGAAAAAGTAAAACCGAAAGTTAATTTCCCTTGACCCAATTTCATAAAAAAGAGGCATTCTTATTGGCCCTATTTGCCCTTGCCATTTATCAGCAAAAGCTCTTCTCATACCCGTTTAATTTTTGTTTTTTTATTTCCGTCCATTAAGAATTTCAAATTTTAATAACATGTATGCAAATCCCATTCTGTATGGAAAATGTAATATTAATAATGCGCGCTTGCCAAGGTCATTTTTGTGGGGAACATTTCGTCCTTGGTAACAATCTCGTTTCAATCGAGGTACTCAGCAACAGAAGCAATATTTGAATAATTTCCCATGCAAGCAGTTAGACGGACACGCGAAAAACTAATGCGAGGGAAATAAAAAAGTACTTCGTTATATCAGCTAGGAACCTATCACTCAGAGATAAAACCAAAGAGTAAGCGAGCTGATACTTCGTTGTTAAAACTCCATCTATTGAATCAAATTTTGGTGTAAGAAGCATGTCCCGGCCCTATAAAAATCAATGAGAGAAGACAGGAAGCAGAGGGGTAGAAAAGCTGACATACATGTACATGCAGAATAGGGGTACTCAGTGAGTGAGAAGCCTCGACAATATCAGTTTGGCAGTAGCCATGGCAACATACTGTACATGTAATGTATGTGAAAACGACGATAACCTTAACTCAATTTTTTAAAACCAGTTAGCGTGTCGATTTTGAACAGGTGACTTCGCTGCTGTTCAAGTGCGATATGTAAAGCTTCTGCCTGAGTACCCCTTGTATACGTGGTACAGTGTATACGGAATCATAACGATGGTATATGGACCACCAATGCCACGCAAGGTACAGTACGGTATGTTGCATACTACATGTATAAATGTATAAATCCATTAGGGCTATTCAGACATACAGTATGCTTCACGAATCGTACTTTGGCAGTCGAAAAGTCACGTGTGGAAAAGGATTTTATCAACTGGGCCCAATAAGTCAACTGGACCGAATTAATGGGTCACCACGCATTGCTATGGTATAAATCCATTAGGGGTACTCAGATCAAAGCTTGACGAATCGTACTTTGACAAGCAGCGCATGTAATCAACTGCACCGACTTAAAGGGAAGCCACACAAAGCGCTGTAACTACAATTGTATAAATTCATTACGAGAACTCAGACAGAAGCTTTACGAATCGTATTTTGGCAGCCCTAGTGAAAATTCTCATGTATGGGATTATGGAACAGTGGGACCCATAGCTATGGGTCCCATACTCTATGGGACCCCATAGCAATGGGTCCCATACT
>JAQGAO010000402.1:0-36026 GCA_034697705.1 Ommatoiulus sabulosus | reverse complement strand
ACCATTTTCGGTGAAAAAAAAAAAAAAAAAGTCTCCGTCTATATACAGTATGATATGGACGGATAATGATAATACGTTTAAGACGCGTAGTCGGATATTACACATTTTCGGGCAAAGCGAATGAATTTTGGAGTCCCAAAGTATTAGCGCTATAAATACATGCATAGCTTTAAAATTAACTTTAGGCAATATGAAAAAAGGTACATTACATGGACAGTACTGTTTTATGAAAGGGGAATCCATTTTTCGGGGTGAAATTAGTTTTCTGCGTGAATTTGTCAATCGTTAATTGTAGGCTCGCTGGATTCGTCACAGGCGTATTTGTTTCATCAAGATCTTTTACAGTAGATGGCTCTGTTTTTTGTTTAATACAAATTCTAGTTATAGTCCTTATATTTAAGGTCATAAAACAAATTCCATAAACACGTTACATATATGTTATTGCATTAATTGCAGGATCCCAACAACCTGAATTAATTGTATGTATTTGTCTGTTAAGATACTACAATGTATATACATGTATATGTTTTTTCACGCGGGCATGATTTTGTTCATGAACCTTTCTTAAATTTGTATTTGCGAATATACGAAATTTCGAGTTTTCATTTAGTTTTCGTGTCTCTGCTTACGGATAAACCCCGTCACGTTTTAGGCAATTGATATTTTTTCATTGCAATTAAGCGTACCTATATATTGGCCGCGTCATACGTGATGGGAAAATGGTGAAATTTGAGGTCGTAAGCTTAATCTTAGCACATAATTTTCCTGCAAATGACTCCCCATTGCTAATTTGTCGAGCGAAAGCCAATATATTCCGCGCATATGCGAATGGGAATATATTTACGAGGCACTTTGATGGTAATGCGTGACAAATGACCCGTGGATGCGAAAACCCCATAAAAGCAGGAAGGAAGCCTGAGCAAAAACAATAATGGCGAGAAGAAGGGGGCCCCGAATGACAAAAAAGGTTAATGAAAATGCCAGGAGATCAGACGGGGAAACCTAAAAAGTAACAGACCAGTTGCACTCAACTCACGTTAGCCCAATCGAGTTTTAATCGGCAATTATTCGAGTACAACCGATAGAAAGCCGTTTCATTAACCTTAAAGCACAAGTATACATAGGTCTCGAGAGATTTTGATTCGTTGATTTTAGTATTTTTTCGAAATGTTTAATATGGTATTTCTGGCAATTATAATTTTTTATTGCATTTTGTTTCTTCGGGTATTTATGATACGTTTTTGAAATATAAAATTGCGAGGCTACAATGGATAGAAAAGGGCAACAAATATGCAAAATATGCGTCCAAAATATACTTGAGATAAACATTTCAAAAGAAATGTCAGAAATGCAAATAGATCTTCAAGTTCGCAATAATGGGGGTCTCTGAAAACGCATCTTGGTGTTTATTAATGTTCCATTTTCTGGTTTGATAAAAAAATGAACTGTTTCAAAAATATAATAGCCATGTCTTACTTGCATGTATTTCGATATATTCCAAGTGTGATAATAAACAATTGTTAATGTTTAAACATTCTTTTCAAATTTGAGCATATTTTACTTATTCAAAACAACGTTGATTTTCAACGTTTAAAATATATGTCGGGTGTTTCTAGGTTAATCCGAGTTTGATATAACCATCTATTTAACAAACAAAAAAAAACTGTCTGTAATCATGGGATCGTTTGCTCGAATTGGGAACTCACGCGTAAATAAACGAACGCAGGAAATTGATTGCAACTTGTCTAGAAATTCAATTCCATGGCTGATATTTGCATAAACTCGGTGTTTAAATATTATAGGAAAAATCGCGATCATGCAAATAGTGAAAACTAAATACTCCAAACTTGAAACTTTTCTGATTTGTGGCAACGAAAATTAATGGCCGAACTGTTTTTGTCAAACTAAAAACTAGAAAATCAAGTTTGCAAACTAAGTTTGGCGTTCCCGTCTAGTGTCGTTGAAATGAAAGAAATAGCCAACCGTTTTGGCCGTGGCGCTGCTATTAACGGTTCGTCTGCACGATATGATCGATGATACTGCAGACGACAGCATATTGTATCTATCGTGTTTTCGTCTGTCGTCTGCTCAGTTTTGTCAATATGTTTTGTTGCAGTGTGTACGCTCAGATTTTAGAAAACTAGTTTGTATTAATTTTTTTATAGAAACTAGTTCACGTTGAAAGCTTGGGGTTTGCGGTTTTTAGCTTTGGTTTGGTGGCTAGTGTGTACCCGACTTTAAACATACTCTTTTATTAGAAGAAAAAAAATATCAAATGATTTTTTAATAATAACGGCCTATTTCGCTCGAAATATTTAGTGAAAATATGAATACGATAAGAATTGAAAACTCCTGCATTATTTTAATAACATCTGTAAAATCAGATTTTCCTTCAAGTTTAATGCAAATTTACTTTACGTGACCTTTGTTTAAACGAATAAAATTTTGTAGCCTTCGTTTTAACATACAATACACTGTATTCTGTTAATTTTTCTTTTCGTACGTGAGTTTTACGTTAATAACCACAACATGGTGCACGTCCCGTTTAAGTATATTCTTTTACCACGCTTCAATCTTAAGTAGTCCATAAAAAGAAAATTCGCGAAGTTACATTTTTTTCTTGGATCCTCATCCATTAATTTAACTTAAAGCTTTTTTTTTCTACACCGCATAACATTTCGTAATTTTTTCCGCCATTTTATATAGAAAAACCTAAGAAGTGAGACTAATGGTTTCGATGATGAATTAACAGTGAATTGAAACTCAGCGAAGGAGATTCCAACATCACTACGAGAGGCGTGCAGCGCGACGTAAGTTTAAGATATTTTTCTTTTTTCATTTACGTGTATACTTAAAAGTTTAAAGTTTTGTATATAGCTGCAACCCAAATTTCGACTTACAGTACGTGCCATCACAAAAGAACCCACGGTTATGGGATTTTTAACAGGAAAATAAACCCTTTATTGTATTTTTTTTCCTGAAAATTTGAGTGTTTCTTGGCGATATAGCATTTTAAGTAGATCAATGCTCGGAATAAGACAGATGTTATACCGTCGATATTGCTGTTTCGCGTAGATAGAAAATAAAAGAGGGCTTCCATCCCTTGTGCCAAAAGCAATAACGTCACATTCTGGCCAAAAACAAATACTAATTTAATTCATGTTAAATATTTAGGTCGAGTCAGTGCGGAATGGGATCCGAAAAATGCTATTTTTAGACGCCATCGCGATGGTTTCATTCAACTTAATTCATTTTGTCCTCAGAGTTTTATAACCTTCGACTCCATAATGCTGTATATGCTCAGGAAATTGCTGAAATTCGAATACTGTCGAACCTCGTTAAGACGAATCTCAAGGAACGTCAAAATTTGTTCGTTTAAACCGTAGGTCGTATTATCAGAGTCAGCCAAAACTTGACTTCTCACGATAAGATCTAGAGATTCATCGAAGTTTGTACGAAATGTTACATGTACCCCACGTATACAGTACATGAACGGGCGGGTGCTGTAACTTTTATCGGGGTAAAGCTATCTTTTTTATAATAACTGTCTACAGTTCGTTAAACGTATATAACGATAGCGCAAATGCTCGGGAATTTGAAAATTCATTCGTCTTAAACGAACATTTGTAATATTCGAATTCAGAATCCGTCTTAAACGAAGAAATTAACCTTATTCGTACGTATACCCTAGGAAGGGGTCTGGAAACGAGCTTATGAGTTCTTAACGAGATTCTACTCTAGTGTACATCAATGTTTGGCTCTGAGAAAATGCTCCGTTAAAAAGAAATTATATAATCCGTATTTTGTATATACGCCCTGCAGGGCTCATCAGGGACAAACAAGGGATGATATTGGCAGAAATCACATTACGATCAACGTCTTTATTGGATCTCATTACTCAGTTGCCTTTATACTGATATAAAAGGCAGCCGATCGAATTTTTATTTTGAAGGAAATTGAAAGAAACTCGTCATAAGAAAAATCTGCTCGGTTGCATGCAAATCGCGATGCAATCGACGTCGCTGCTTTGTATACTAACATCTCAATTTGCAAGGTTGAAGATGCCATCATAAAGAAAATGAAACCTGATTAAACAGATACGCACACATATATGTTTACACTTGGGTTTCTTTAAACAAAATATACAAATTACCAGCATATATTTTGGTCGAGGGTATAGCAATTGAATACCCGTATATTATAATACACCCGCAAATCCACCACAACTTTTAATCCACTCACCCGATTGGTCTGAAATTTTCCAGGAAAACTTTTCCACAACTGAGAATTACACTATATAGGGGGGTTAGCGATCCCGAAAACATTGCCCCTTCTCCATGATCGCATCTCCATTATCGCACATTTTACACACCAATACCCCCAATCTGACTCCCAATATGGCCGCGGTTCAATAGCCCACCCGTAATGCACCGCATTAAATGACTGCGGTAATGTTCACAAATTCCAATATAGCCGCTTCGAAGGTATAATGGTTTAACACGTGCGTCTCCCTACTGTTTTCAAATAGGTGAGTTTTTTTACAGCCCGGGCAAAGCCGGGTTTCCCCGCTAGTACAGTAAATATATGAAAGTACATACAGGGATACAGGGCATTCGACATTATACCCAGCAAACGACACTACTATAACGCCACTGAATTGTGCGGTCGCAGTTCGCATTGCCGAAAATGCCAACGCAACTATATCCTAGTACATTTTCAACGCATTTCACTGTGAACCGCAAAGAATGCAGTCTGAAAGAAAGATTCAAAATATTCTTTCGAAGCAGAATTTCTGCCAAAGTAGGAAACCTGGAGCAGCTGCTCCCTGCACATTGATAAGTAATGGCTACTTATTGAGCGGCAAAGTTACGGGTCTTAGCAGACTCGTAACTTATGTGTCCCGAGGGGGGCGCAGGAAACGAACGGACAGCTCGGATCATTGGTCAGATTTAATAATAGTAATGATCCCCAGCCAGTGGTGTGGTGTTCGTGTCCTAAATGAGCGCAGGAATAACACTTGGGAATCTTAATGCGAATCAAGATTCATTAATGCACGGCGGAATACCCGCCTAAATTACGTCTTAGCATGACCGTAATTATCTGGCTGGCGCATCCTGCATAATATACTTGACCAGTGGGAATTGGCATGATCGATGACCGAAATTGATGAGACCATTGCATGTCTCGTTTACACGTAGTGCGGTTGCACCGAAAACTCGAGTATAATTTCGGGGTGCGGTGATTTTCAACTGTTATTTTAGCTCGTTTGATGAACGTTAATGCTTGTCCTATTGTCGACGGAATTGGTGACGTCACTCAATCTTGCTTGGGGAGTACATTCGATTTCGACTGCATTTCCTTTACAAAAATAATTATAAGACCCGGGTTATAGGCGCCATTTATAAAATTGAATCAATTTTATAAAGCGCGAAGAGATTTCAAAAGGGAAAAGTTGCAGGGAAAAGTACAAATCTTCTCGTTCTAATTTTGACATTAGTGGATGCTCTTGTGAACGTTTAGTAAAAATAAAGGCTCCATTTCATAAAGAAAATTGTGCCAACTGCTTCCCCACATAGCAAAATGACCAAATAATGACGTGTTTTTTGGTCATTTTTCAATAATGATGTCAATTAGCAGAAATATGACGTCATTTTTCAATCATTTTTCTCCAGAAAATGACCACTCAAAATCTGGCATGAAATGACGTCATTTGTTGGTCCTATTGCAGCGTTGGTCACTTCAAAGCATGAAGATTTACAAGATCAAACGAGGTGTTGTGATTAAAAATAGTGAGCTCGACCGAAACAAGAAAATGATCGAGTTACAGTTCAAAAATCATCGAGGTTATTTTTATTTATTTTTTATTATAAAATTGTTGACGTCTTTTATTGTAATTTTTGTATAGAGAAAGTTTAGAAATTTCAATAATTAATTCGTCCTCATCTCTGAGATTCCGTAAATGTTTCGGCAGCTTCTAGTAAACATTTGTTCGTGACGATGAATGTAAGCTAAACGGAATAACATCTTAAAAATAACTATTCTATTGTGTGTATATCCATCCATCAATCTACACGAAAACCTGCAATAAACACGTGACATATGGTCCTTTTAGAAATTTTGTTAGCACCAAATGAGTATAACATTTCTGCCACGTTTACGCAACATCTTATCTATAGGTTTAAATTCTAGAAGAAAAAAATCCAACACTGGCTTAGAAAATGTGATTTTCTTTCAATACTTTTGAATGGCTTATTTTTATTGGCAATGTTCATAGTTTTAAGCGAAATTTATTGTGTTTTTTTTGTTTTTTTCGTAACACATAAATGAGAAGAATGCAGAATACCTATATAATTAATGTTCCCTCCCATAAGGTTTACCTCCGCGATGTCATCTCCAAGTGACGGTAACAAGCCGTTAACGCCTTGACCTGATTTTCGTGCATGCCATGTGCAATCCATTACAGCTAAAGCTAAATAAATGCTCCGAGAACCGTTAATGAAATCAAGGATTAGCGACGAGAACGACGGAATACAAACACCTGTTTGGCTTTCTGACATCGTATGTTGCAGTTCTTGGCAAAGAAAACTTAACTTCGGCAAGCTAGAAAGCTAGGAAAGAAAAAAGAAAAAAACTCATTGGTTTACTAATCCCGCGAGATTAAACCCCGGAAATCTTTGGCTGATCAAACACAACAGCAAGAAAACGCTTTTTTTGGCACGGTATTGTACGCCATCGTGCTATTTGGATTCGATCTGCAAAGCCCATTGCTAAGACTTTCTCTTCATTCCCCAGCGCCTCACTAATGAACGATTTTTTTGTCCTAATTGGTATTTGTTAACTCGAGCGATTCGACGAAAAAAACGGCGTCAAAATAAGGGTTTTGTTGTTGAAAAAGGGTGGGACCTTAAAGTTGCGCGCGATGCATCAAAGATGGCGCTGATCTCTCGCGGAACTTGTCCCAGCATGCAAAATAGCGCCCGTATCAATTATTCATGACGCGGAGAAAAATCTCGAAGGGTTTTGTGGTTTCGCAAATTTCAACTTGGATGGTTTTCAAACAAGATGGGACAACACCACATAGGTGAATGAGGATTAATTGTTCGTGAATGAAAGCCTTTGAAAGCATAAAAGTTATGGAACTTCAGTGTCCGACATTGATACGTTGAAAATGAAAACATACCGCGACAATCTCTGAGGAGATCGATGGAAAAAACGTGGAGAGAAATTGAATATCGATTAGATATATTCTCTGGGAAAAACATTTTACAACCTGTATTTTTGCATATTTTATTCAGAGTTTTCCTCGTGGCATAAACATTTTCTAATTACATCGGTTCACACTGCATTCTAGATTAAATTATCACAAACTTTAAAGAAATTATACACGTAGGTGCAAATAAAAATGAAAGGTTTATTGAAATGAAGTTTTGAATTATTTCCCCCATTTATAATTTCAAAGTAAACGTTAGCTAGGAATTTTTTTATATAAATACCGTATCTGTTAATGTACATGTATTTCTGAAGGTTCCCCTGGAGGGAAAGTCATTACCGAATCATTCGCATCATCTGTTGCTAAATTTGATGTACATGTATACAGTCTAACCCTGATAAGTGGAAATCGACCCGGCATCAAAATGTTTTCCACTTATCCGGTTTTTTCACATATCGGGTTTTTGCGTGATGCGCTCAAATTAGATCATTTTCTGCCCTGCAGATTAGTCAAATACAGTGTAGCTTAATCTCTTAGAAGAGCATTTATTGATTAAAAAACATATAAACAAAGCTTTATAACGAATACATGTACATTCGGCAGTAAGATCTAGCAATAGAAGAGGAGAAACAGTAAAATGTACGTGTTGATCAGCTGGAACATCAATAAAGTATAGTCAGAAATTTTCTTCATGTTTTTGACCAACATAATACTGAACTTAAATGATTAATGTAGTACAGTACCTTCGTTTAATAGTGTAGAATGAAAGGCATGGTAATTTATGCACATGTTGTACACTGTACCGCACTCACTGTTGCCAAATATATTTATATACTAAAAAGCGGGAATTTTCTCTATCCTGATGTGCCGTATATTGACTGCTGCCAAAGATTCATTTTATACTGAAAGGCGTGATTTCCACTTACAATAACTGGTCTTAAATATACACAAAGCTGCACATGGAGTGTGCAAATAATTGCCATATATCCGATTTTTTTCATTTAGGAGGTTTTCACTAATCGGGTTTTACGTAACATAGAAAACGTATTCAAAAAGTTCGGGGCTCTGAAACGTTTTGCATTTATCAGGTTTTTTCGCTTGTTGGGTTTCTACTTATCCTGGTTCGACTGTATTACAATACCAATCTGGCAATCCCTATCTACCTCGATGAAAAACAAACTATCTAGGATAGGGTGGAGAGAGGGGAAATGCACAATGCACAACGCGGGTATTAGTTATCGAATGTAGCACTACAAAATCCATTATTAAAACTTCAAGAGAAATTGAAAAGTATATAGCATAAAACTTACTGCTAACCGAGCTGCTGTAGATACAATTTAATATCTTGAATCGAGTTTATCGCGTAATATCGACGTGCATAAAGATTAGTTTATTAACGTCCAATACTAGGTAGGGTTAGTATAATTAGCCATTATAGCTGCTTAAGTAAAAGCGCCTTATTTAATTTGCAACGGATAATCCAGTTATAGTAAAACTTAAGGAAAGTAAACTAGTCCAGCACGATATGAAATTTCCTCGTCTATATACTTCAATTAATAATTTACATTCGAGACAATTTTTAATAGCCGAATGTACGTCAAAAACAATTTACCGTTTTAATCAAATTCCTTAACAACACGCCTAAGGTTATCTTTAAGCTCTCGCGAAAACTAAATTTAATAAATTAAGATGAATACGCCGAGAAAAGAGAGTTGAGAAATATCCCGAAGGATATACTGGAATGTTTCAGAGCCTGAGAAAATAGAAACTTAAATTTCACCGATGTAAAGAACATTAATTACAAACAAATATGGCTATATATTCGCTATATAATCTCTATACAGTCACTAATGTGCCTTGCGTGACTATGACAATCTGACATAATATCAAGCTTAAATAAATGCATTAGGGTGCGAGCACAAAGAATGCTTATTGCAGGCACTTACCACTGGGCGTACACTAGCGCCACCAAGCGGGATAAAAATGTGGCATGCTTTTTAAATGAGGGTGCAGGCAAGCACACAAATAAAGCTATAGCCATGACAGGCTCAAGAGCTTACAAGAAACGTTAATAAGCTACCGACCAAAAACAGATTTTTAAGACACAGAGTGGCATACAGATCACTATTGGTCAAAAGTGCAGCCATGCCGTTTATGTACCGTAAAAACGTGTCCTGCGCTCATCATGAGATGCTAATGCGCATGTGCAAGGTTTTACGCGGAATTTTTCTCCTAGCATAACGCATGCAGTGGCGCCACCAAGCCCACTGAACATCACGCTGATATCAGCGTTCATTGTGCGCCCCAAAGCTGGACACAAGAAACTGAAAACAAGCACGAAAGAAGCGGAAAGAAGCACGTCGAAAGTAAGCATTCTTTGTGCTCGCACCCTTAAATACGAGACTATCTCACGGAATACACGTTTCCATCCATTATTATGAAAAATTATTGACGAGACTCAAGTAATCCTCGATCACATAAATCTGTTAAAGGGAAACTCGTCAATAATTTTTTCAAAATATCCGAATATGCCAAATACAAATACTGGACACAATATGCCATTACGAGTGGTGAATCATGGACAGACTGCAGGCTCAAAACGACTCGCACTTTCTGTTCAAGCATCGATGTGCGTGCAAACATACATTTACGTTATGCTCGAATGACCAGTGTAAATTTTATCTTAAAATGTTTTATCAAGGCTGGCCATATGTGGCGATTCAGGAATAAATTTGGGAGATATGTGCCATGCAGATATCCTACTATTCAAGTATATTTGTGCATCAACGTTTTGAAAGTTAGTTTTAAACCATGATTAGAGTAAAGTTTTAATCGCCGAATACATGAATCGGTGCATGGATCAACATCACACGTCCCCGGGTATTGCACAATATCTCAAATCGCGCGTTATAAAACAATGTTCAGAAAGATGATAACATACATCCTTCGCTTCAGTTGACGTCGATTTGAAACATTTCCTCATCCCATTTGCAATAATTACAGTACGCATGCAGTACTTCAAAACTCGTTTCGTTTTATTGTCGGACAAAAATCTTCATTTCTTGAAGAATAGAGTTTGAGGTCGCAATTTCAAAGGTCAGAGTAATTTAAGGAAACTATAACACGCCGCCAGTATAGCTTTACTTTCAATGAGATTTTCAGACTTCTCCTGACCCCTGCCTGTCCTATAGGTATACACATACATTTCATAACGCATAGAAGCGGAACCACTTTGAAACCACGGTTGGTATAATAAATGCGGGATTTAGATAAACCATAAATTACGATGAAGTTAAGTGCATGCAGCGTGCAATATATACATGTACTGTACATGGTCAGAAAGTGCGTTGGTTTGCTATGGAGTACAGTATATATTGCGGTATATAGTTCAAGGGTCCTGTATGCGCTGACGTAGATGAAATGCATTAGGCATCAATTATGCGAGTTTAAGCGCAGTAAATAAACGGTCAAATTTATCAGCCTCTTGGTCTTAGGATTGAAAATGAAACCCAAAGCTTTTAAAGCGTATGAAAAGAGATGTTTACTCTCATTTCCTATCTCGAGTGGTTTTCGACAAATTCAATTCCAAGAACTGGTTGATGACAGGTGGAATAGTGCTTCGAAGATGATGCACGGCCTCGAGGTGTTTCCGAAATATCTTTATCACCGTGGCTTAAAATGTTGATTATATAGCTTTTTTCGTCAGCAGTTTCTGACAACTTGCCATGGCCAAACAAGCATCAGAGTGCAAATATAAATTGACTAAGTCACTAAGGCAAAAACGACACATTCACGAACAGCACATGGGTACTGGGCTATCATGCCATATGATGGTCAACTGATTCCCAATGTTTCTACTTTGATTTCATGTCAAAGGAATGTTTTAGTTTTCAGATGAAGCCGATTCTCGAGGGGAGGGGGGGGAGAGAATGGTCAGTCCGGACAAATGGTCACTCGATGATGGAGGAGAGGCTCAATCCGAGAGTCAAATTAAAGGGACATTCGTAAACGGCGCAGAAGGCAGCGCGAGGTCAAGAGCGACGCTCTGGACACGCGCACGAAAATTCGAAAAGCGTCGTTAAGTGCCTCGGTCGTCGTAATTACCTATCGCGTGTATACATAACACTAAAGTCGGATCAAAGAAATGAGGCGCGCTAAGTTATTTTTATCGCCGAGAAGAAAGTGGCAGCGGGCACTTTGGCCAGTCTTGAGGTCATTGGTCAACAAATATCACGGGCAACTTGACACGCCTTCGGATGGAAAAAGCCACTTTTAGGCTTCCTTTTATTTTCTCTATAGGCGGAAAGCCACGCAGTAACTGCTCGAGATGATTTAACGATCAATTTTTGACTGGAAATGACCACTCGGCCATCAAACTGACCATGTCGTGTCGAAGGTCTGGACGTGCGAAGTGAAATGTGCGGAATATGGATCAATCGTACATCGAACGTGTTGAAGCCAAAAAAAAGTGCTGCCAAGCCAGAGGGAATCGAATCGAGGGGCTCGGAAACATCCGCCATTTTGGAAAATGCACTTTCGTTCACTAACTTTTATTAAGCCGGTCATACACGGGGAAAGTTATATCTGGAAACTTGGCAATTTTAGGCGTGGTCCGAAAAGTCAAGCGCATATTTTTGAGCATTTCACTAACCATAACTTTTTTTAAAAAAAAAACATTCAAACTGAAAGTAATTAGACTTCATTTATGTTTTTATAATTGACAAATTAAAACATTTCATTTTTCGTAATTCACATTCTAAAAAACCGAACTTTTTGAACATGCCGTATTTCCAGATATAACTTTCCTCGTGTGTGACGGCCTTAAGAGATTTATAAGAGCAATGTGAAAACAGGACTTTTCGTTCAGCCCCTGCCAAGAAAAAAAAACAGCACAGCTTAGGGTAAATAATGACTTAGCTAAGGTTCGGTGAAAACTGCAGAGTAGAGAGCAATAAATACAAATCTGATATTGACAATGGATATAAGTAACTGTCAAGTTAAAAACCAGTTTCCAGCAAAATTGAAAGGCCTACCTATCCCATACGAACAGTTAAAGAGCAATGAATATGAATAAAGTTTATCCACCTTGAGAACTTCAATTGCTAGGATCAAGCCAAATGGATTCCCGGCCATATACTTGTATAACCCCAAAACGCCTATGCAGAAATGATTCTGTGGCAAAATGCAGCAGTGATGCCATTAAAATGAGAAAATCGTTCTATTCTCGGCATTATGCAGATATGAGACAGCCAGAACCGAATGAAGACGTACAGTTTTGCGGCTTCCAATGAACGAGCAGTGCACTTATTTATAGGAAAGAAAAATACGCCTTTAATAGCCAGTTTAATTTTCTGGAAAACTTAAAGTACGTCATAAAAATCCTATCAAAGGAAACTGATTCCCATTATCTCCCAGAAAGCCTTTGTTTGCATTTTAATTTACAAAAGTGCCGGCGAATGTTGCAAATAGACGATTCAAAAAAGGCCGGAATAATCAATTCTAAGGAATGTTTTCATACATTATCGCCAACAATGAGCTTGAATAGCGCATTCTACTTTTCAATTTTTATTAACCAAGTAAATATTCAGAAAAAAAAGATGTTCTCAGAAATGACACAAACAAAGGAAGGCAATTCCTACCACTCGATTCATTATCCCAAGTACATCATTATAGCATTCTTCAATGATTTATAGGAACAGAATTAAGGCGTTAGATACTGAGGGCTTCGTTAACATGTGTTTAAAAGAATCTATTCTTGATCTGAGAAGTAATAAAGAGAATAGATTTTTTTTCTTCTTCCATTGTTTTCTCTCCAACTGAATTGCATGTGAGAATTTATAGAACCACCCTGTAGAACCATGCGCGTTAGGTCAATGAACTCTAGCCAAAACTATCCTTAGTTTATACAGTGACAAATATGCATAAGCAAGTTAATTGTAGAGCGACTAAACCTACATGTAGGCCTACTCCATAATAAAGAATCAAAAAGACACAGTGAATCTTACGATTCTCTTGCCAGGATTATCAAAAACGATAGCACAAGTTCTGGAGAATATCGTTTAACCCTGTCAACATCTACATTCTGACATAATAATACCAGAGATAAACATTTGCCAGGTTTGCACGAAAAAATTTCCGCTCATTTTTGGATAGAATATACTTAAGTAATTACTAATAAAATACAATATGTTAATTTAAAAACTTTCGGAAAGACAAACTCGAGCTTTATTTGTCGACCAGACAGAGTATGATGCGCTCTACCACCATAATTTATATACACAAATTTCTTTATCCACCTAGCTCTTGTCAGAAAACGACTCGATGATTCATTACTATCCTTGCATATGCCTTAATGAAATATGGCTTTTAATTAGATCAAGTGACGGAATTAACGTTAATGTGAACAATTAAATTTCCCATGCAGATCACAGTTGAAAGATGAGGCCTTAAAGACGTCGTACGGTTTAATTGCATTACGCCACTCACGAAGTCAATATTAATACTGAAGTCATGGCGATAGTGAATGCGCACTTTTGTGCACTATAATAATAAATGAATCAAAATGAGAGCCGTGCATCTGGCCGTGAGAAATTAAGAGCAACAAATCGATACAACAGGTCAGAATACGCTTCAGTAACCGTATCATGGCGCGATGGAAACAAATATGAACACTTTCTTTCAACTGCACCGATGCTGCATGCATGGGAATGTGACATTTATGGCAATCCATGAGAATTTTCGCGAAATAAGCTGACTTCGCATTTTTAAAAAGTTTAATAATTAAAGTATTAAATTACCTAGTCGATTAAGTCCATAATAATTTATTCCAACGAAACAAAAAAACTCCCACATTGAAAAGAAATGCATTTGCAATGCATTTTGAAAATAAAATGTATTAAATGCATTTCGTAAAATACATTTAAAAATGCATTTCGTTTGCATGTGGGGTGAAAGTCATGAAAAGATAACACTAATCGTTTACCTTTAAGCACATGTTGAATGCGCGTAGTTATTTGAACAAACATCTTAGTGTTTGTCGAAAGAGAGTTCAAGATGAATGGAAAAAAAAATCAAGAGTTTACCAAAACAAATATTGAAATGGGTGGAAATAAATTGAATCCCTGAAGGATATTTAACAAAAAATTGTACAAATGTATATAGTTAAACGAAGTTTACAAGAGTAATAGTTATGTTTGAAGAGTACCGATACTCCAATTTCAATAGAAGAGCCTTGTCAAGTCCAAACATGACATTTCTATCTATTTATTTACAAATCCTGTAAGGTACTGAAGAAGCCTCAATATATAGAATACTTCCTTTGTTAGTCGATTTAGCGCACAGTGTACAGGTACATGTGTGTAGTAATAAAATAACATAGCTGAATACAAGATATGGTGTAGGATTTGCCATCCTGATGGACGGCTAAAACGAAAATCTAACACGAATGTTGTTACGAAATCAAAGATTGTTTTCTATACTAAGTACACATAATGTACAGTATATGTATATAATAAAATTGTGAGTTCACCAATAGACATCTATTATTGTACATGGTAAATATTTATACAAAAATATCAATTATTATATCTTCCGTGATTTCACTTGCGTACCTTTGATGAAACTAGCGTGTTTCCTTAACAATGCAATACAGTAAAAATACACGGTGGTTTGTGACGAAAAACATTACGAGAACTAAAAATTAGTCTACATGTATTTCGGAATAACCAACGTAACAAGTTGACATGCATGGTTAACATAAAGATGGGTTAACCTAAGTTTAATGGAATACAACTTACGAGCTTCCGATTGTTAACCACGATAAGCTAGCAATATAATTAGTATTACTTAAAAACTGAATAACTAAAAAGCAATTAACCCAAATTCACTCTTTCACCCCAATCCTATTAAGTGATTCCAGTTTTTACTTATAGCAAAACTTTATTGAAATTCAATCTACCTCGATTTGTATATAAAAATACAACAAAGGTCTCCAGATAAATTCAAATACAAAGTATTCTGGGCTTCGTGTTCAATAAGAAGCATGCATCAATGGCACTGCTTGAGATCTTCCCTAAAAACCCTCCGAAGAAACGTAGGCTACTGTAAATTTGCCAGAGGTCAGTGCGATTATAAAACGCATTCCAGGACGGCCTGTACAAACGCAATTTCAGGCAATTTACGCAACATGACGCCGGTTTTCTACTTTAATCCCTACGGTGACCACTATATTAAATTAAAATGGCGCAACCTGCGCCACCCGCGCGCACTTCGCCGCCACGCAACATTTAATGAAAATTATAGCTTTCGTGGCATTTTTTTAATGAAAGTCTGCGCCGCAATTAAAACGTTGACTGCAGCGATAAGATTTCAAAAAACGAACAAGGTTCAAGGTACGGGACGAATGAAAAAAATGCAAGAAAGTAACGATTATGGTATCGATTCATTATGTGGCTTCAAACCTCGAGTTGGCCCAATTTGTATTTGTCGTGGAAATGCAGAGCGTGGGACGCATTTAGTGCGATGAAATGCACTTAAATGGACATTTTAATGCGTGCTTTCACGACCAGTTCATTAAGGTCCGATTCATTAGATAAAGCCAAAACGCGTCGCAACGCACGGACCACAAGGGCTATCAGCACATTGGTCCGTTAGGCCACATACGATCCTTAAAGAAGACGGAACAGTCTCTGGAATAACCATTGAACAAGCTTAGCCAGAGCACCGCCAATAAACAGATTTGCTAACGATGTCCTCGGGTGAGTCATTACGAGAAATGGCACATCGTCAGGAGAAAATTCGCACTTTGATTCAGCCCTTGGAACCGCAAAACGACGATGAAACGAGCTTAATTTGGCTCATCATCGACATACAAATGAACGCCCTGATGGTATGCAAAACCAATTGTTTCGCTGACAAAGCCTGCTTTTCCTGCCTTTGAAACTAAATGTTTCATTGGAGTCGCAGAATGGAAACATCTTTCGCAGATGTACAACTTATACTAAAAGAATGTTCTTTGAATCTATGATTAGTGTTATAAACGCTAGATAAGCACAAGCTGTTTTCCAGATGGATGGAAAATAATGTTTAGTATGCATTTAATTCTTGACATACTCCATACACTCTTCGAAGAACCCCCAAAAAAGGTTCTTTTTCAAGACCCTTCTAAAAGGTTTCAAATACACAAATAAGGCTCGATACACTATACCCTTTTAAAGGTTTTTGTATATGTAAAAAGTTCTTTATAAATTGAAAAGGTAATTCAATACAGTGAACCTTTTTAAGGATAATTTTTTGAAAGGTAATTCTGTTTGGAATGTTTCAGTTCACGAAATCCTGATCAGTGTCACCCATTCCGAAGTAGATACTTGATTTCTAAGTTTTCATTGTGAAAACGAAGTGTTATAAGGCTAAATAGCTGCTATAACCTAGCAATTTGAACTAAAACGTTAACATTTTGGAACAAACATCCAAATGTAAGAAAGGTATCGGTAATTAATTAAAATCTGAATATGCACGTGTTTCCGTCATGAAAATATAGTGCTATAAGTGAAGTATTGGGCACAATAATTTGACCTAACATAACCTCACCTAACCTAAAACGTTCAAATTGCCGTGCCAAACATTTCAGTTTTTACTGTACACCATAGCAGTTGTACATCAAAACAGAACTATAAGCCTACATTTTCAGGACGATAGCAGCTAGTCAATCGAATAGCAATTCGTTTTCACAACGAAAACATTGCAATGGAGTGAACTGAAATAATCCAAAACGAATTACTTTAACATTGAATTTTATTTTCGAAATCCGATTGCCTCAAGCCAACACTTAAGCATAAAAGAAACTACGAGCAACATTGCAGTTTCTGGTTTTGGAATGCAGCTTTCACGTGGTGTGGCATTCCTGAAAAGGTTCCTCCAAGAACCTTTAGAACTATGGAACCTTCCTTGAAGGCCAGTAATGGTGATGTGGTCGCCATTTTTAGTTGAGGTGCTTCGAAGCATCTTTATGAAAAAAGGGGCGGATTTTTTCCGAAGAACCTCTAATGAACCTCAATTTTTTTAGAGTGTACATGGTCAATTGCAATCTCCAAATTAGTAAAACTTAGTGGCATTTCCACTTGTGTTTATGAAACTATTTTATTTATTCTTATATCTGTCTGGCCTGCACTGACATAACCAAATACTGCGTGTGTATGTAGGGTTTAATATGCATTAATTTGAAAATATTTTTCTCGGATAATCATGAGAATATATTTGGGGAATAACTAAAATAACACATACACGCACTGTATATCAAGTGTTAGAATTAGAAATTTATGTTAACCTATAATGATATTCAACATTAGAATTAGAGCCAAGAAAGTATTTTCAAATAACTTAAACATGTACAATTGTACTGTGTATTTAAATTGTTGCTAATGCAAGGTAAATATATCGATTTACATTCCCGGGTTTACTTTACAGTGAGATAAATTTAAATACCCGTTTTCTGTTGCATTATTCTCCTGCACAGCAAATGGTAAAATTTCGTAACGCTGCACTGGAATAACTTACAAGCTTCATTAACTATACTGGAGAAGGCAAAAGACCAAGCAACAATTTATTCCGAGAAAATATAGAATTGTTTAAGTAATTGCTCCCAGAAAATGTATCACTCGACATTCAAGTAATTACCAATTACATTAACTTACTAAAGTTGTTTTTTACTATATGCATGCAGGCTTTCATATATCATGCATATTTTACCAGCAGCTAGTAACACTACCCACCAGGACTAAATAACAAGGGGAAAAGGTAGTGGCAGCCAGGCAATTTCGTGTTTTCAATTAGAAACAACGAACATTGCGCAAATAACGCATTATTTTTTTAATTGAAAATACTAAATTGCCATTTTCGGCCATAAAAGCGTGTCATTCGTTAGTGCGCACAACGCGTTACGCCCACGAAACATACGGGCTCCGAAATAAAGCCGAGCATTTGCTTAAATTGCCATATTTAATGCACATCCGCTATCATCTTAAATATGCATTTCCCCAAAATGCGTGGCGCTAAATGGCTGGGGCGCTATAACAATGCAGCCAGGAAAAATTCAATTTTCCCAACGCATCCGAGAACACTTAAAAATTCGGATCATGGTTGGGATGAGGGTCGTCATAGCAACGCCCATTGAGTAATTGCCACCACAACGATAATTTTAAGACGGATCAGAAGCGGTGTTGTACACGGTAAGAAAAGTGCATTACAAAAATATGGGGAGTAATGCACGATGCCGGAAAAAAGGCCACTCCGATAATGGCACTTAAGCTTCTCGTCTTGGGCACCACGCACTAATTGGGCGCCCCCTATCGGCTGGGCATCTCTTGAACACGAAAAACGCATCCTCAGCAGCCCGAGTTCTCTACATAGGCTACTGTATCAACAGTTGTTAGACTCGATCTTATGATCACAATCATTACTACCTTAAGTATTCTTAAGCTGTAATGAAGTGATTTAGAACGATTTCTAGGCATTTGGATTAGTGACAATAATCAAGTGCTGCTCTGAATGTGTCGTTGCAAACATAGTGCGACCAATAACCTGATCAACGTTTATGTTATCCGTACATTATACGTGCTTTAAGGTACTTAGAGGTACTTCAAAGGTATTTGAGGTCAACTTAAATCCCAGATAACTACTATGCGATTCTTGCTACAAGAATCCCAAGTAAACGATTATTAGTTCCAATACCTATAGAAGCGTCCTATATGCTATATATATAATGTATAAAGCGCTTAAAGTAATTTAATACTCCGGTTGGGAAAAACCAAGATCACGTATATGGCCGTACCAAATAACGGACATGAATGTAAATTTGACAGAGGAAATCATGTAATGACATCAATTATGTTAAATTAAGAAATACCCAAAGTTCAGCTAATCAGAGTATACCCAAGTGTCGCGCCAAGTCTGCCAAATTTTAGCATTAACTGTAATAAAACTTAAATTCATTTTTGCAATGTAATTGCATGATGTCATTACATGATTTCCTCTATTAATGCAACGATATTTCTGGGCCGATTATAACAGACTTTTGACTTCAGATGATAAATCCAAAGAAACAATTAAGTCGATTGGTGTTAAGTCGCTGGGGACCTACATGTATACAATGTATACCTGTATGACTGCCATTCGACTGGATCTTGCCTTACGATTTGAGCATTTGAAACGTTTGATATAATTTAAAATGCCCCTGGATTCAAGACTTTTAAAGTCTTATTCTGTATACAGAAACGATATAAATCAACATTGAGAGAAAACATGCGACTGAATACAGTATAGTGAGGAAACAAATTTCAGCACCAATTCAGCAATGCAACTTTTTGTCAAATTCGTCACTTTTTACATAAATTCACATTACGTGCCTAAACTAATTTTTAATAAAATACACATGAAGGGAAAATCTTAACACATTTTCTAAAATAAATGCATCATGGATGATGTCATGCTAAGCAATTAAGTTTAAAAAAAAATTCGTTGATAAATCGTGTTTTAAACGCTGAACAGATTTAACTGCACGTTATGTTAGGCGGTTTAAAGCTAACCTAAATACTTGCACGTCAAACATAAACACTAATCCTAGCAAACATAGATTAGGTGAATGAAGAAAACGTATTTGCTAAGAACCTCTTCCGTTTGAAGCGTTGCCAAAGCCCACGTGACAGAGGTTCGCCAGTGCAACGTATCCTAAAGCATTAGGCTCTAGGGTCATAATGAACGAAGAAAGGATGAGAGAAAAAAAGGCAACTGCTTTCGAGAGATTCGTCTCAATTTGCAAAAGTGGGGGTAAAAAAATGAGCAAGCTTCGGCTCTTGTAGCATACAATATGCATGAAGATCATGCGCAAAGGCGATTCATGGATCAGCAAACACGTTCGGTGCGCAAATAAAAGCAATTGTTGCTGACGATCCAAATTTCTTTGGGAAATAGAAGAGAAAGTAAACAGGAACGTTTCAGCCTATCGCCTGGTGAAAGGCGCGCTTTAAATAGACATTCACGAGCTCATGAGCCGATGCTAGACGTGCAAATCCTGATTAGAAATCAACAAGCCCAGAATGAAGGGATTTCGCTCAATTTGCGCGATCGAACATTTAAAGTCTCATCCGAACAACTAAACAGCATTAACTAATAAAATGTACAGAAATTAAAAAAAGATAAGGAATGTCCTTAAATTTTAAGATGACAATGATTCTAAAAAATATACTCAAGCTATTACAACAAACTAACGAGTTTAAAGTATGGGAGGGAAGAGTCGAAATAGAAAAACATAAAGAGGGAATGATAAAGGAGACTAATTCAAATAATGATGAAACGACGAAGGTAGACGAAATCGAAGAACAATACAACAAAAAGAAGAAGAAAAAAACAAGATATGGAAAACTGTGTAGACGCAATGGAGTAGGAAATCAAGAGCCAAGTAAAGAGGAAAAGGAAAAACGTGGAGCTAACACAAGGCGAAGCAAAAACGATAAGAAAATTTCAGAAAAAAAAAGAAGAAGAAACGGATTACAAACGTGGAAAGTTATCAGAAAAAGGAAGAGGAAGATTAATTTACAAAACCTTTCCTTGGTTAACGCATGCGTCGTTTCTCTACAAGATTCAGTGCATTTAGGAAGAAATGGGAAGCGGGGCAAAATGGAAGGAACTAGCGATGGGGGAAAGGAAGGAAAACCGGAAACTGAAAGAAGAACCAAGAAAAAAGCGGATACTGGCAAAAAAAATGAAACAAAAAGATAGAAATCGTAAAGTGGGGATAAGACGCTTTGGAAACAATCTGGTTTTATTCATGAATTGTTTAATCAATATTGCGATTACATCTGGACTTAAGCCAAAGATAGGGCTTAGATATGAAGGGCTTTTATAAATATTCAGCCATACGTTTTGATAAGGTACATCCGAAGTACGTCTTGTAGTTAAAGACGATAATCTTGAATCTCAAAATCAAAAAAAAAAAAAAAAAAAAAAAAAAAAAAAAGACCAAACTATGACCAGTAGTTAATTATAGAATGTTAACGTTCTTACAACTTCTTTAAAATGTATGCAATTTTGTTGACAGATTTAAATAGAAGAAGAAAAAAAACACATTGTGTATCTTGCATTTGGGATTTAAATGATGACCAACCTACTTACATGCTGTCACAAATGTAAGCCGTAAAAACAGTAAAAATAACCACGATAAAGATGGCCTTAAGTTTAAAAATGGTTCTTTCAAATATAAAAAAGAACTAAGGTTCGCCCTAAACTTTCCTGAGACTTTGAAATTGCCTTCTTTCAAGTGAAAACACCCATTTACAATTTTAAAACCCGCAGATGCAATTGTAAAAAAAAATCTGAACTTGCTTCATTTCAAAGGTAATGACTACTTTTCTTGTTATTTCTTCCTTATGCACCATCTCCGTCCTTTATTGCATTTTTGACCATCCAAAACCACTTCACGAACATCTTGATCCCTTAAAAAGAACGCCTAACACGGGGGCAAACACTGCTTACTCGCCTGTATTGCTAGATTGCTCGCTTTTATTTGCGCCAGGGGCACAACACGGAAAATTTCAATCTGCAGCCTGAATTGGCCACTGCAATTTTTCAATTAAATGCGAATGGCTGAAGACAAAAGGCGCCTCCAAACCGTTTCCGCTTTCTTTTCAAATTAGTTTGGGAATGAAGCGGGTCAAAAACATGGCTGAATAAGTGGGATTGCACGCGCCATAGCGAGATGAGATCATGAATTCCAACATCATCGTGTGAGTAGGTAAAATCGATTTCTGGCAAAAGGACAGCAACGTCCTCTGTGGGACAAATCTGGAGGCTAGGTTGTGCAAATATTCCCAGGGAGGGCGCCACTGTCTTGCGTCCAGATCACACTGCCGAGTCACGTGACTGTCGACGGCAAAATTAAAATACACGAATCCATTGTGAAAACTGACAATGGTTAAGTATCGTTACAAAAATAAATGCAATACTGAGCATTCATTCAAAACTGCTATGTTAGGGTACGTTCATAAAGACCTTTTTTAATTTTTTTAAAGTGGCTTTAAAGCAGTGTCGCTTAGTGGTCTTGCAGACGCTTAACCCTAAGCAACACTGGAAAAAAAAAGCTTAAAAAAAGCCTTAAAAAAGTTCTTTATGAACGTACCCTTAGTATATTTTATATCAATGGTAAAAAGATTAAACCCAGAAAATCTTAAATTTGATGTAAAAAAATAAAAATAATTGGCTTACCTAACGGCTTAGGCGTTGGCAATATTTTTTCATTCTTTAACCTCTTTTCATTTAAACTCCTTTCTGGCTCTGCCAAGAAATAAAAATATGATTAATAATCGAATATTGACAAAAAAAAACATAGGTATAGTGTTTCTTTTAGGAAAAAAAGCATTTCATAAAATATAAATCATACGGAAAATACGGAAAAAATTGTGTGCCTTGGTGAAATACTCTATTCTTGCTGCTTTCATTGTCGTTTGATTTGCTGTTTAAAATGATATCTTCAAAAATTACTCAAATTTTAAACAAAAAAATATTTTAAAGGAGTACATGAAAGACCTTCCATCAAATTAGATATTTTGAAGAACATTTCAAAGTATATGTATAACAAATCAAATAATGATTTTATCTGAGATGAAAAATTGTGATACATAAAATTACTATCATTATTCTTTTTGAGTCGTAATGAACTGCAAAGCTATTATATTTCTCATTTAATATAATGAAGGAATAGAAAATACCTGCCGCACCAAACCGTTCAAAAGTTAGAAGTTTATGATAACACAATTCGGAAAATGTGCGACTATTGAATAATAATAAAATACTGCCTATTCAATTTCAAAAAACATTTTGTTTTAATTTTCGAAAGACAGATTTTAAAGAAAATAATGAAGATTTTATAACTAAAATGTAAATTTACCTGTCGATGGTATGCCATACGATATTCCTGTCCTGCTGTCCTCTTCGAAGGAGTAAACAGCTTTAAAACCCTGTCTAGGTGTTTGACTTTTACTGACAAACTCCACAAAAAGAATTGATCCCGTGGACATCACCTCATACATTGTACTTGTGTGGCACAGCTGGCCAATGACAGGAGCTCTGGCATCAAGGCCATCATGAATGACAATATCGTCTGGAATATCTAGACAACTGAAAATGAAAAAAAAAAATTGGATTTATAGTCAGAATGAAAAATCCTTTCAAATTGTGCAGCAGCAACGTTTCGATTACTCTTCATTGAAAACGCGGAAGCATTGAAATGGTAAAATTTACGACAGATTTGACAATAGTGTTCAGAGAAATTCATCGACACAGATAAAAATGTATATTCATTTACATTTAGTATATATACATAACATGTATAAATATAATTTGTGCATTATAATGCCGTCCACGCAATAATTTTGTAACTTTTTCAATTTGAAAAATCTCGCTTAAAAATATCAAAATTTCACTACAATATAGAATCTTGCAATCCTCCCCAATGCATGTGAGCATCATACATTTTAAATTATAAAATACAAGTACAGTGTATTGATACCTAATAAACAATGAATTAGTTTTAATGCGCATTTTTCACGACAGATTTTTTGAGAAGGTTTTTGCAAAATTAAATAATTTACGGATAGTTCTGTTCGAAAATATTTGCTTTCTGAGATTAGGTCAAATCGTTCGGTTTGGTTCTAATGCCCCAGGAAGGGGAGGATATAATATCAAAGGTAACTGACGTTTCTGAATAACTTTGTGCAAAATTGCAGTCTGCATCTTTTGTAAAAGTCAAACACAAATGAGCAGGTTAGCCTCGGTGTCAGAAGAGCTTGTTACGCGACGTTTTAGGTCACGGTCTCAAATTTGAATAGCTATTTTTGACAGATAATCAATTAATAATCTACTCGGAAGCTTTCTGAATGCCAACAAGCAGTAATGGGTTTTCTCTGTGAAAGACGTGAAAGAGTACTTGCCTATCATCTCCATGGTAGAGTGAAACGTTTTCGAAAATGAGCTTTACTTTTTCGTTTAATTTTCCAATAAAACGATAGGCACAACGGACATTCGTTGGATAATTGCTAGGGTAGCGGGGCGAAAAAAAATGCCCCTTTGTCAATGATTTGTTCATACTGTCAAACTGATAGTCACAATTCGTTCCCGTGATTTGATCGCCTTCAGTTTGAAATAAACCTGCAAAGAAAAATAAAACGTAATTTTAAGTCAATATGAAAAGTACGAGATTAAAGTGAGTGCTCAGAGGACACAAGCAAGTGCTTTTATTTATGATATTAAAATAATATTAGGAATAAAATCACTCGAAGACTTATACGTGAAAAGGTTCAGGTCCAAACACAAATTCCTACTCGAAAAATAGCGGCTTTTATTTAGAAAAAGTAAATGCTCAGTTTATTTTGTAGCATATCGTTGTCAGCAAAATTAAGCATTTGCTCAGTACTAAATATTGAAATTTTATTGAACACGGCGGGTACTTCATGTTCACGTGAAACGCATCTCGTCTCTTCGAAAATGCAAAATTTAATCTGGAAATTAATTAAAAGCACCCCATCCCCAATTTTACTTTTGTTTTCTCCACTCCGCCTCATCCAGCATGACTAAAATTTTAAACACAGTTTTCGTATTAAGGCAACATGTGCGTAAACTATTTCCCCGCGGCATTCCCGCTATGAATATTTAATCGCATAATCTTACGTTTATTTATGAATCGGTAAGTTCCACGAAACCCGGTGTTGTTATTATTCACGGAATCGCTATGGAATTCAAACACCAGACTGGGCCCAGAGGAAAAATATTTTTTTGAAATATCGGCCAAAGTTCCGCATATAACTCCGTCCCACTCGGTGTACTCGTTCACCTCCGCTCTGGGTAAATGGAGAAACAATTTGATAAAATCTCCCATAGCACACCTGAAAAACACCAAACATTGAAAATTAAATTAGCGAAGAGCAATTTGCGAGATACGTCCTCGTAGTGAGAAAATATATTTACGTAAATTATTAAGTGATAGACAATAAACGGGTAAACGCGAGTTCCATCGTATCCCCCCAGTATATATAGTTGTTGCTTAATTAGAAACACGGTGAAAGTACCACGCATTGCCTAAAAATTTCACAGGGTTCCCCCAGAAATTTCATTTTCAACTTCTCTGACTATTTCAGGTTTTAAAGAATTTTCCCTGACCAATGATAATGTCAAAAATTGAAATATTTTCCAAAATCGACACAGTAAAATATTTTTCAAAATTTACTAATGAAACTTCGAAAATTAAAATAGAAAAATTAAAAAAATTAAAAGACCAATTTGTATGAATAAATTTTGAAAATTTGACAATTTTGAATTTGGAAAATGTAGAAAGTTTTGCAAATTTGTACACGGGAAACGTGGAGAAATTGGCAAATTTTGTCCTCGGAAAACTTTTGAAATTTTGTACTCTGAAAACGCAGAGAGTTTTGCAAATTTTGTCCTCGAAAAACGTTGACAATTATTGTTAATTTCTACTCAGCAAACGTCGAAAAACGTTGCAATTTTGTCCTCGGAAAACGTTGACAATTATTGTCAATTTCTACTCAGCAAACGTCGAAAAACGTTGCAATTTTGTCCTCGGAAAACGTGGAAAAGTTTGAAAATTTGTCCTCAGAAACTGTTGCAAATTTGTACTGGGAAAATGTAAAAATGTTTCCAAATGGGCCCTGACTACGTTGAATTCCCTGACTTCTCCAGACATTTTCAAGTTCCCTGACTTTTACAGGTTTTCCAGGTCTGGGGGAACCCTGTTTCAACGCACCCTGAAGACCCCCCCCCCCTTCACTGTTATCCGACGTAAAACAGCATTTGTACAACTTTGACAGAATTTTTTTTAATAAATTAAAGGCCGCGATAAGCCCTAAAAGCAATGATAAAATGCGAAGAAACGGTAACAAGCTTAAAAGATGAAGACAACCCCATTTCTAATGTTTATCTTGGTCTTAGAGAAAGGAAGATGGTGACCATCTAATGGTCCCGTTCGCTTACTCTGAATCCGCCTTTTGCACATCAAATTCTTCGAATGTTAGCTGAATAATCTCGTCCTCATTTCCCATAAAAGTGTAGAGCAAACAGCTGATGTTGGCTTCGTAAGGAATTGGAAAATTTGGCGACGTGAAAACTCCATAATCTCGACCGAAACTTGCTTCAAATATAATGCATTCGCAAGCTGAAAGTACAATAGGAGGTAATGCGTTAAAAAACCATTTTAACATGCTCAAATAGCCGCTTTTTTATTCCTGGATTTCCATATAGATGCGCGTGTCAAATCTGGGTGTGAGATGAATTTCAAAGACGAATTACGTATATCAGGGTGGAAAACAAACACACGAGAGTTAGACAAGTTCGAGCCAAATCTGAATTTGGGGTTTCCAAATGATAGTAGTAGTAGCACATAACGCTTCGGGGCTCAGAAAACGAGGTCTAATCACGATTACGAGCTTTATAAAAAATGAGATTGAGCTTCATTAACTCATAAATTCATCCGAAATTCAATACCCAATTACCAAGGGATATATTTCGCCGTATCTTTGGAGCAGATTTGCTTGGAACAGAATGAATAGTTGTTAATCTCGCGTTTATTTCTACGCTATTTGGGGCTGCCTTTATAAAACATATAAATTAAAAATTATGCTGAATATTAAAATTATATGAAGTCATTGATTTCACGTGATAGCGTGGGTATTTTTATGCATACAAGTATATACATTTTAAATCAGTTAAATGCGAAGGTAAATTGGACTTATTTTTTCAAAATGGAATAAATATACATGTATATATATATATATGTATCCACGGTAATATTAAAAAACAATCAATTTGCATTGTTAATATCGTTTGAAAAACTTAGTAGGAATTTATAAGTTAATTATCAACTTATATTGTTCGTACAATTAATATAATCAATGCAACCGTAGTAACTAATATTTGCTTTGATTGCTCCTACAATAGCAATATAAAGCAGATAACAGTACGATAAATTTGTTGCTCGATGTGGACCCTACAGCTACAGTAGGTCGTAAATAAAACATAATTATGAGTAGTTTTATATTTTTCACATTACATAGGAAAATGAATGCAACTGAATTATGCACCATGGTTGTTAAAATATTTAGCGTGCGAATAAGCCAGTTGACCGAATTTCCACATTTCAAGCGGCAGACTGCTATAATTCTCGGTGCAAGACGATCTTACGAATCATACTTAAATTTTTAATGTAAAACAAGCTACCATTAACCTTTGGAAATCGCGCCATCAATCCAAATAGTTGGCTAGATCTATCTGCTTTATGTGCCTTTATGTAATTAACAATTCTGCATCCATTAGGCTCTTCCTAATTTTAGTGATAATATACGAGGGTTCAGAATTGCAAATTGCTAAACTGCCAACTTATTAATCCGAAATTTACTTCACAATTTTGAAGTTTTTAAGAGGTCGTTTCCACGCCCCGTTCGATAGAAGATGGGATGAAAATCAATAGCGCGAGATATTCGCAGTGCAAAGTGGCGCCCTCTAAATTTGTCCCGGCGACGCCTGAAATAAATCTAGGTACAATTTTGTGGGATTTTCTAAGAAAAGGCGACTCGAAGTTTAAATTTATTCGACTAACGATTAAGAATTAAGTACAATTAAATTTAAAGAATGTGAGTTTTGAATGCAAGGTTTTCTAAACGAATAAACGTTAATCACCAATGCTAAGACATATTTACTTTTCCAATTATAGCAGTGACTCATTAAGACGACAAAAACATTAAATGCGCGGAGCTGATTAATTAAAGAACCTTTCACATCGATAAAGTGCTGCAATAAGTAACAGGCATTTATTAGACCAAAGCCTACTTTCCTCAGAATCACTGAGCAACAAAAGTAATCGCATTTGTGTCTTTCAGAAAATACTGAAATAAAAAATTGGCAAATGCCATGCTTGATCCACATTTAAATTTACGATTAAATTAATTACAACATGCAATTTTCTCGTAATAGCACGGAGCAATTAAATTTAATCTTTTCTGAAAACAAAACCATAAGTCGAAAATCTTTAAGTGATTAAAATCCAAGTTTAACACGCAATAATATAATTACCCGGATTAACTGCTTTCGCTGGTAGAAACATAGCACACTGCAGGAATAACAGTAACAACACCAGAGCCATCTGTAATTAAGAAAAATGTAAGTATTTACAAAGTTATAAACTTAAGATCATGTGCATAATTTTCGACCAAAAATGTTAACTAGAAACGCGAGTGCAAAGTAATTATGCAATAACTTAAATGCTGCACGTTTATGCTATAGTTAATAGCGTAGAAAATAAGAGTACTGCTAATAATTACTTAAGAAACAATGTAATTTTACATTAAACATTGAGGTTTATACAGGAATTCCCAAGAAACACAATTATTACTGTATATGATACGATATCTTGAAATTGCATTTTATAAGATACGCATATTATACACAATTTGCTATACAATGTGTCATGCAATATATAAAAAATGATGCTTTATACTCTCAATATACACTTCCCATCGCGTGTTTGATGAATTTATATACGTGTACATGTTGTAATAATAATAAGAAGAATAACGTAAGGAAATGCAATCAGTTTAACAAGGAACGCATTCATTATTTCTGCATTAATTCCTTAATTCATTAATTAAAGGGAAAACTTGATAGAACATAAGCATTTAAGTCCCGTGCAAATTTTCTGGACGCGTGGTTTGTCTTATATAAAATGCTTTTTAAAATATAGTTTTTACAATATAGGCATAGGGTGGCCATGAATCTCTGTACATCATACATGTATTACAGTAAATGACCAGGTTACTGTGTACACCCTTCACAAAAGTCAGGTGTGCAAAATTGGCAAGCTAATTGGATTAAAATAATTCATTCAAGGTGTGCATTCCTTTGCACGCGTGACTTCGTGACTGCTAAAGTGCGAATCACAACGTTTTGTCAGAGTACCCCAATAGTATCTTTCGGTTTTCTTGCATTAGACGTTAAGAGAGGGACGAACTGACAATGGTTATTTTGTGTTTATAGGGACAACGTTTAGTGGGCAAGGGCTTAGCAGAAGAAAGTTAAAGAAACGGTTGTCAGGATAACTAACGACGGAAAATGTTCCATTTAAAAGATTAAATTAAAACCTGGTCGTAAAATCCACCGTTTACAATTTAATGAATTTGTAAAAAAAAGCGCAAGGATCATATCCAGGATTTTCAGTATCATTTAAAAGGTTCATGAAATCCGAGGCGTTTTGCGGAGGTAATCTAGGGTAACGCTTGTTTGCCGCGTACGCGTTGTACGCTTAGCGTTATGCAGTATTTAAATTTTTATTAGCGATTATGTACGCCATAAAGTGCACCCTACACGTTGCGAAGGAAGTTCTCTGTAAATCTACGGAATCGTTTTAAATCCTTATTTATTAGATATTCTCCGTATATAGTGTGCCCATTTCATGAATTATGGCGAGGAATTACCGTTGCCATCTGCCTGGATATTGCATTCGTTGCTGCACCACCGCGGTTGCATTTCGCCATTTTAAAATGCTTTAATGAGTGCATTGGCATTAGAAAAGAGTGCAATTTCAGCGCCAAGCGCACAAATAGCACGAGCCAACAAAGCAGAAAGCTTTACAATGATAATGTGTCTTGCCGCATCAGTCAAGAAAAAAGTAAAAAAATACATATATGGCGGAGAATAGACCGACTATCCCAACAAAAAAAAAACTATCTAATGCATGCATTTCATTTTCGTTCTCAGCGTTTTATCGGTATTGAAGGAACCTCCGATTTTGGGCACCTCTTTTAGGTGAAAATTTCAAAAAACCATCTATTGCGAGCGATTTTTTTCACTCAATAATATTAAATTTTCCAGACTGAAATGTTGCTGTATTTCTATACACGACCATTACTTTTGATGGGATGTTGAGGTTGTACTTCTCCCGAGTTAATTTTATTTACGGTTAACATCGGAAGGAACTTTCCAGAGTTTGTTTTTTCAACTTTATTTCAATCTGCTTATGAAAAAAGATGAAAGATTTGCTGCGGACCATGAAAGGACATGAAAATAGAGCATTGTGTGAATGTCCAGACAATGCAACAACTGCTTCCTGTAAGTACGAGCTCAACTGGCAATTTTTCCTTTAAGTGGAAAGAAAATGGATGGTAACGAGCGGCAATATTTCCATTTTGTTTAAAAACTCTTAACATATGTTCGACTCTCTAACTTCATAGTTACGTTTTAAAGTATTATGACCCAAAAAGAGAAATCTTGAGCTTCGTGACATTACTAGTTTTCGACCAACAATTGTAAAATATTAAATGCAACTCCTTTTAGGCCGTTACACACGAGGAAAGTTATATCTGGAAATACGGCATGTTCAAAAAGTTCCGTTTTTTAGAATGTGAATTACGAGAAATAAAATGTTTTAAATTGTCAATTATAAAAAAAATGAAGTGTAATTACTTTCAGTTTGAAATTCTTCATTTTCAATGCCATGGTTAGTAAAATGTTCAGAAATATGCGCTTGACTTTTCGAACACGTCTAAACTTGCCAAGTTTACAGATAACGTTCCCCGTGTGCGACGGCCTTTATGCTGTTTTCGCTCGTAAATAAGACATTTTTCTTTAACGCAATATTACTTTTTACATACTGTCGTCAAATACAAAGAACTTTGTTTTTTCTCGTGAAAAATACGAAATAATGCACGGCAGATCGAATATGGTTTAGCAGACATTACTCTGAAACATTTTCATCTTTACAATAAAAAAAAAAAGTAAAACATGTTTTGAAACTTAAAGTGAACATAAAGGAAATGAGCTTCTTTCAAAATCTTAACCATTCCAGAAATGATTCGTCTTTATCCAGTACATTGTACAAAGCGTACTTAAAGTAAGGCAAGCGGTACAGACATAGCATCGTAGCATCGCCCTCGTTACTTTAAATCCACCCTATTGGTGTACTCCTTCCGTTGCCCAAGAAAAGAGGGAGTAAATTGTACTTTTTTCTCGCTGAATATGTCAACCACCCTATTCCTTTCCCCTCAATGATACAAAAACCTTGTGAGTTTTCCTCCAACCAATATTTCAGATGTGAGGAAGCCAAAACCTGACATTGATTGCATCCTGTTTCCTGCATTTTCGAGTCATCTTGAATTAGAATTAGGTAGCATGCCCACTTCCCATGTAATAAAAGCACTCTTTTAGGAGCAAACTACAGTTGCTTATTGCCGAAAAGTTAAAGCACAACTCAGCATTAGGCAGCCCCGCGCTGTCTATCTTTTGCCACATCGAAATTTGGCTTCACAATTCACCGAAAACTACAATTTGGTTTAATACCGTTTTAAAGCCGAATAAAACGCTTACAATGGCGGCGTTTATTAGTCCGCTATGAACTAAGCTCTAGGCGGAAACGCGAAAGATGACACCGAAAATGAACTCGGAATTGTACTTTTATTTCATTACGAAACGCCAAAGAAGGAGATTATCTTTGAAATAAAGCTAAATGAAACGATCGTTTTAGTGCAGTTTAAGGCGTATTAAGATGGTCTAACAGCTGGCCATTCTCTATGGATATTACAGTTTGGTTTAAAAAGGTTATTAACGCTGGCCTATTTATGCAAACGAGGGGAGGGGGTATTGCCCACCCCCCCTTTTCTAGAGTTAACGTGAGTCAGAATTCGTGGGTCGCTTATGAAATTTAAAAATTTACAACGTTATTACGTTGTCAATTTTTAAATTTCATAAGCGTCGATTTAAATTAATTAAAAACTTATTTGACACTAGATGTACCACTGAAAAAATCCAATGATTTGTTAAATTTAAAATTGATGCATGGAAAACTTATATACAGGATGTGAAATTCATATTTCCTGGTTATTTATACCTTCATTATCTATAGGCAAATATTATATTGAAAATATTTAACTTTATTCTTGCAACTTTCTTCTAGAAATTTCTATGGACAACAGATAACTGCATAATAATCCTCTTTTCCAAAGTTTGCTAACACAAGTCAAAAACAACTAAACTAACATATTAGTCGGCACACAATCAAGGGGAATTTTAAACACCTGAGATTTCAAAATACTGTGAGGGAAATTTAAGTACGATGTTTTAAACAAATGGCTGTAATACATGCATATAGCAGTATAACGTTTCATTTTCGTAATTTTAACACGTAATTGAAACCACTGTGGAATTGCACGTCACGTGAAACACAATTTAATATACACATAGTTTAAGGCGAAACAACCGACCCAGCCTCATTAAGTTTCGATGCAAATCAAATTAAAAGCAAACGTGTTGGCACAACTGCAATCGATAAGAACAACCCAAGAATTCCGAGATGGACAATTGGCAAACGTTTAAACACGAGACAATTTCGTTATTTCAGCTTCAAATAACAAACGTTTTAGACGAAATAAAAATGCAGACTACTTCTGCCGTTGAGTGGAGTGAAGATGACGCCAATTACGCAATCTTATTTAATTAATAAAATTTGCATAGCCGCAAACACGCTTAATTTTCCACAGTTGGATTCTCGCCTAAAATGCCGACAAAGCCAATCCTCTTTTGTTATGTCAAGATGCAGTGTTTTTTTAAAACTAGATTTGATTACAAAGAAACGGTAAAGTCAAAGTGTCTCAATTATTAGGCATTTTACACTCGGTTTTGAAATCAAACAATTTCTGAGTACTACAATTGAAACAAACGAAAATTTGAAGTATTTTCATTAAAGCTAAACATGTATATTGCATTAATATATTTTTTGTAAAAGTTTAAATATGCCGCAATTCAGATCGAAATCCCATTCAAACAATTTGTTCTCAGCTACCCTCGAGGTATATTAAGAATGGTGATTAGAGCAAATTTCAACTAAGTAAACATCTTGTAGCATTTAAGTTTCTAGAAATTAATGCCATTCTAGTCCTTTTGGGAATAATTTGTTAAAAAAACATTATTGCATAATAATCTTGGCATATAAAAATCAAAATATTTTCCCGTGTCGTACTTCTACTAATGAGACAGAAAATCGACATTTTGCGGAAAAAACTTTACCCTATTAACTAATGATAAGAAATTTATAATTTTTGCAAACGAGAAAAAACTGCATCCCAAACAAATTCGATGATGCACAAATATTTCTTTGCGAATAAACAATGGAAAATGATCATTAGTATAAAGTAATAAAAGGCACCATGCATAAACAGCTCAAAATAATGCTGAAAAATACGTTCATACACTGTTTGTACTGTACATGTATATAATGTGTTATTCTCCAAATTCATGAAAAGAGGGTATTTGACTAGTTTTATGGAGGAGAAAGAGAAATTGGGGATTTTGCATTCAATTTCAAGTTCTTCATTTGATTCAATAAACCAATTAAGTCCAACTGGGATATATTCATACCAAAATCCTAAAGAAATACAGTATGTTAAACAAATAAATCAGTATTTAAAATACAGTACCTATCTCAGTTTACCTTGCCAAATCATTTCTTTAGCTGTTATTACCAACTGGAATGTTTACATCCATACCGATAAATCTAATTTCCAATTTTCTTACTTCAAGAAAAAACAATTCCAATAAAACTGCAGGCATATTTTATTTATCGTGGAAAAAATACTAGACTGTAAATAAAATCCACGTTACACGAATTGCATCAAAGTTTGCATTTTTTTTTGAAAAACCAATCCTATTTGTGAAATGTTACAAAGTGATGGCACATTGAAAGTGACATTTTGAGTTGAAAAATGAGATACTCCGCAATAGCAGATAGGAAAATCCTCCAACGAACAAGAAGTTTATGTATGACATTTGCAAAAAAATTACCGGTAGAACCATTAATTTACAAAGAAATGCAGTGTGAATTTCCATCAACTATAAATTGCATTTTTAAAACGTTGAGGGCAAATAAAACCAGTCCAGCATGAATGAATGCCTAAGTGATCCACAGAAATTAAACTACATGATGTCTTCAATAAACAGCACAATATTAAACTATTCAGTGTTCGTACACTTCATCCATTTTCTAAACTTAACCATTTAAACAGAGCGTCTTAAAAATTACTCAAAATTTATTACAGTAAATGAAAGTAAAGCGTTTGTTTTGACTTTAACGTACATTGCAACTCCTTTTGTCAGCACAAGCTTTCATATAAATTGACATCATTTCACCATGACATTACGTGACATTGTTGTCGGACTATTTGGGAACACACCGTAGACAAAATACGCAAACTATACTCAACTTGAGAGATTAATGTCCGAGCCACAAAATAAATGAAAACATTAACACATTTTTGCCTAAACTACAGAAGTATATTCACGGAAGAGGTATTCCTCGAAGAAAACCACTGAAGCTAGTACTGTAGGGCTATATAACCATTCAAAATTGGTGATTTGCCCACCGTTCGGAGGTGCTCAAGCACGGAGTTTTGATTGTTTAAATTCACCGAAGCGAGTCGCATCTAGGATTTAAAGTTAACCTGAAACTGAAGATTTCATTTGTTCATCAAAATTTGATCTTTTTTTGTCTCCGTTTCACGCTGAAGAAAATTAAATAAGCCACAGTCAGCAGCAAACCAAACGTGATCCCCATTCAAAAGACAGTACAGTAGTCTGTAAATGAAAAGTATGCCACTGAGCCGAAGGATGGTGGGAAGAACGGGTAATAACCATGGAAATTGGGCCAGGAATGGAGAAAAATATGGAAATTCGCCTACAGAGAAATATTCAAATTTGCCCATTTGAACTTTAAAGATGCTAAATCGCCTCTTAAATATGGCTGAACGCATCATTTCTCGGCTGGTAACGATAACACTATATTAGACAAGGAATAAAGTCTAATGATTTATATGCTCGGCATAACTTCACGTCAAGAAAGCACATTCGGAAAGAAAAAATAATACTTATTCACGTAGTTAATACGTGATATTTCACAAATTTGATTCCATGCATGGAACATGGAATGGTTTTCGACGAGCCTCCAGATATTTAAAAAAATGGTTTTAAAGTTAACAACTAACGTCGCTCGAGACAACACGGTCGTATATATCTGTCGGAACCACTCACACACACCATCTTTTTGATACCGTTGAGAGCTTTTGTTGGTTTTCAAGTATTTTAATAATTGATGCCTGTATGGAAAAACTTTTTATTCATTGTCAACAAATACATATTAAAAATATACAGTACTTCACGTACTGCTTACTGCCATAGGGTGCGAGCACAAATAATGCTTATTGCAGGCACTTACCACTCGGCGTACACTAGCACCACCAAGCGGGATAAGAATGCGGCATGCTTTTTAAATAAGGGTGCATACAAAGAAAGCTTAGCAGAGCCAGGCTGCGCTTACTAAAAACGTTAAAAAGCTTTCAGGAATGTTTTTAACATTCTTTTTTGGAAATCCGAAAGCACATTTTATTAAGACACAGCTAGGTGGCACACAGATCACTATTGGTCAAAAGTGTAGCCATCCAAATACATGTATGTACCGTAAAAACGTGTCCTGCGCTCATCATGAGATGCTATAATGCGCATGTGCAAGGTTTTACGCGGAATGTTTCACCTAGCACAAGGCATGCAGTGGCGCCACCAAGCACACTGACCAACACGCTGATATCAGCCAGGGTGGCCACACAATTTTCATTTTCAATTTCCCTGACTTTTCCATGACTTTTCCTTGACTAAAATCCAAAATTCCCTGACCAAAACTTGCTCATTAATCCATATCAATTTTTTTGTCATAAAGAAAAAAAAT